>JAJKFJ010011227.1:0-13116 GCA_027382625.1 Tetmemena sp. SeJ-2015 | reverse complement strand
GTGAGGATGGGAAGGTAAAGATCTTTGCACATGAGGGAGACCCATTCGTGGAGTAATCGATTGAGAAAGTCACTCACTACCTTATACTCATGTTCAAGGTGCCTCTACATTTAATTAATCATAAGTATAATCAGCTTGATCATTTTATGAGGAAGATAGTTTTAAATCAATCAAATTATAGATGCTGGCAATTAGAGAGTTGATAAATGATGTGATGGGTAAAATGGGATTGCTGGAAGCTTATGAGTACAGACTCTTGGAAGAGGAGTCTATCTTCCATAATGATTCATCCCAAACAAATATTGGAGAAGTTTGAAGCCCTTTTTGCCGTTAATCATAGCGTTGCGCAACCCCTCTCTGAAGATGCGCCACTGGGAGAACATGCAGCATCTGAGTGTATTATGATAATTAGAGCACGAGCTGCATGCAAGCATTCAAGAGTTGGTGGAGAAGGGAGTGATGGAGATCATTGAGGAGATCAACGAGATATCTGACTTCGCCTCCCGTGAGAAGAAACTCGAAGACTCCATCGCCAAGATGAGAGATGAGTGGAAGCACGTCAAGTTCGAGCTTGCAGAGTTCTCATTCTAGAATAATTTATAATGGTAAAGTATAAATCTAAGCTGTATAGTTTTATGTTTGAAGGTGCCTCAAAAGGTGGAGGAGATAATAAAGAGGTACGAACACATTCTGGCTACAGACATCAAGAAGTTCAAGCAGGAGTACAAAGTCAACTATATAATAGCAAACTCTAAAGTTTTAATTATTTCAACGATTACCCAGTGGAGAAGTACAAACTAGAATTGGAGTAGAATGAGGCAGCTGCATTCGTAATCTATGGTAATTAAGAGGTAGAGCACATCCTGGGCATCATCAACAAGGAACCCATTCAAGACATCGAAGAACTCACTCAATAACATTTCACTATTCTATTAGAAATTATTTCTTAGATTTGATCAATCAAGAATATTACTTAAATCTTTTTTGTTATGCTTGCAGAGTTCAGAGATTCAGGTACTTATGTGCTAAAGGCAGCTGAGCCTATTTGGGACCTACTAGATGAGCACATAATGAAGACCATGACAATCGCAGCTTCCCCTTACATCAAGTTCCTGCAAGCTGAGGTCAACTTCTGGAAGAACACCTTGATCAAAGTTCAGGAGATCTTGGAAGAGTGGACCAAGGTGCAACGAGGATGGCTCTATCTCTGGCCGATTTTCAGCTCAGAGGACATACAGAGGCAGATGCCCTAGATAAGCGCCAGCTTCCAAACTGTAGACAAGATCTGGAGGAACATCATGCAAGGCACACATCAGAACCCTAATTAACTATCTATCTATCAATTCATTCATTTCTAATGTGCTTGACTCTTGCCTTCAGAGCAGAGTATTTGAAAACTTCCAGTCTTGCAACGAGATGGTGGACAGAATTCAGAAGGGGCTCAACGAGTACCTCAACACCAAGCGAATGGCCTTCCCAAGATTCTTCTTCCTCTCTAACGACGATCTCCTGCACATCCTCAGTTAGACCAAGGATCCATTGAGAGTGTAAGATCATCTAAATAAGTGCTTCGAAGGAATTGACAAGCTTCAGTTTGAAAAAGAAACGAAGGTGATCATTCATTACATAAAGAAAGTATTCTTATTTCAAATTTAGGTGATAAAGGGCATGTTCTCATCCATGGGAGAGTATGTCTAGTTTGTGAACCAGATAGACCCCTTCAATCGTGAGACTAAGGAAGTAAGGCCTGTTGAAGAGTGGCTATCAGATGTGGAGGTGCAGATGAGAGACTCTCTTAGAGATTTGATTAAGCGATCTTCTGCTCAGTATTCAGCTGAGAACAGAAAGCGGTGGCTGTTTGAGTGGGCTTCCCAGATCGTGCTTACTCTTGATCAAGTATTTTGGACTACTTCAGTTGAAGAGATGGGCATCAAGAGAATCAAGCAAAGTCCAGACGCCCTCAAGCTCGTCTACTAAGAGGAGGAGGCTAAGTTGCAAGAGTTAGTTCTTATCATTCAATTGATTTATGCTTGAATTTGACTTAGTTAACTTAATTAAAGACCCATAGATTTCCTCAAACCCAGTATCTGTACTTACTCTTGGAGCTTTGATAGTGCTTGATGTGCACTCCAAGGATGTCACCAAAGATTTAGCACTTGCTCAAGTAGATTAACTGGCTGCATTCGATTGGATTTCTCAGCTCAGGTACTATGTGCAAGATGAAGTACTCACCAAGGGCAAGGAGTCTCCTCTTGAAATAAAAAACAAACTATTTCTCGTTTCCTACTTTCTAAATCAACGTGAAGATGGTGTCTTGCAGCAGACTGTATGGATTCGAATACCAAGGAAACCAAACAAGACTAGTCATCACTCCTCTCACTGATCGCTGCTACCGCACACTCATGGGAGCTCTCTAGCTAAACTTGGGTGGTGCACCTGAAGGCCCCGCTGGCACTGGCAAAACTGAAACCACTAAAGATTTAGCCAAGGCTATTGCTAAGTAGTGCATAGTGTTCAATTGCTCTGACTAGTTAGATGTGCAGGGCATGTCCAAGTTTTTCAAAGGACTGGCTTGCTGTGGTGCTTGGGCCTGCTTCGACGAGTTTAATAGAATTGAGCTGGAAGTGTTGTCAGTTATTGCTCAGCAGATTTTAACTATCCAGTCTGCCCTCATGAGGAGAAGACCTTAAGCTCCCTTCCTATTTGATGATGAGCAAATCCCAATGAACCCAACTTATTTGAAATATATAGAAATGATATTCTTTGATTGCAACTTGCGCAGTATTCATTACGATGAACCCAGGATATGCAGGCAGAAGTGAATTGCCAGATAACCTTAAAGCTCTATTCAGACCTGTGGCTATGATGATCCCCAACTACGCTATGATTGCTGAGATATCTCTCTATTCATTTGGATTCCTTTAGTATAAAAGAAAGATAGTGTATTCTTTTTTTCCAGAACGCAAGAGAGCTGAGTATAAAGATAACTCAGTCCCTTCGACTTTCCAGTGAGCAGCTGTCCACTCAATCTCACTACGACTATGGCATGCGAGCGGTCAAGTCTATTATCCTTGCTGCTGGTGGTCTCAAGAGAGAGTATCCTGATGAGGACGAGAGCAGACTTGCCCTTAGAGCAATCAGTGACTGCAACATACCCAAGTTCATTACTGAGGACATTCCTCTCTTCGAAGGCATCATCTCTGACTTGTTCCCCACCACTGACAAGTCTAAGCCTATTCCTAAAAAGATACCTTTACCATTATGATTTATCTTCTGTATTGTATTTTTCAATAACTATGACGTCTTATCAAGTGCAATTAAAGACACTCTGCGCATCAGAAACCTAGAAGAGAATGAGGAGTTTGAGCTCAAAACCATTCAACTATTCGAAACTGTCCAAGTGAGACATGGTCTTATGATGGTGGGAGGAATAATGAGCGGCAAGACTCAAGTAGTCCACACACTCGCTCAAGCACTCACTCAAGTCAACAAACAAGCAGCTGATTCAGAGGTTGCTCATGTTGAGGTCGATGAGGGTGATGAAGAGCATGGCAAAGCCAAGTCTTACGAAAGAGTTAAGATCATAATGCAAAATATTTAGTATAGATTTCTTTAATCAATACCATCAACCCTAAGTCAATTTCAATAGACTAGCTGTACGGAGGGTTCGACAAGATCTCTCATGACTGGTCTGATGGAGTTCTAGCTACAGTAATCAAGGATTGTGCCACTGACAAGACGGGCAATCGCAGATGGATTCTTCTTGATGGCCCAGTTGATGCTGTTTGGATTGAAAACCTTAACACTATCCTATATTCTCAAATAATTCCATGCTATTTTAAACACAGTGCTTGATGACAATAAGAAGCTTTGCCTTTCATCAGGAGAGATTGTGAAGTTCACACCTAAAATGACTATGATGTTTGAGGTTGAAGACTTGCTAGAGGCCTCACCTGCTACTGTAAGTCGCTGTGGAATGGTTTACATGAACCCTGAGAAACTAGGTTGGCAAGTGCAAGTCAAGCCCTGGTTGAGATCTCTGCCAAGCTAACTTGCGATTGAAGGCAGAGCTCATGTCTACGAAGAACTGATCGAGTGGTCTATTCCAAAGGTAATGGGCTATCTATTCGGCTATGAGTAGACTCTGGAAGAGGAACGCAGACTTGAAGGACTTAAGACAGTTATCTAAGTTACTAAGAACTGGAGTTTCAGATCTTTCCTTTCTCTCTTTGAGAGTTTTAATTACAATGCTTCAGTTATTGAGGCCATTTTTAGAGTTTGCTGATGAGGGAAGAGACCAGGGAGAGCCTGGAGAAGAAGGAACAAGAGCAGAAAGATAAGGAGGAAGCCAAGAGGAAGTACGAGTAGATGTAAGGACTTGAAAAGCAGGACACTCTTAAGAAAAAGCGACATGATGAGAAGAAGATCTCTCCTCAGCAGAAGACAGAGATACTCAGCATCTTCTTTATGGCACTCAGTTGGGGCTTTGGAGCACCTCTCCATAGCGGAGGTAGATAACTGTTCAGCTAGTTCCTTCAAGATGAACTATAAGCAAGCATATTTGTAGAATCTCATGAAGAAGGAGCACCAAAGCCACTATCATTTGAAATATATGCTTAACTATGTTACATTTGCTGGAGATATTCAAAGGAAGCAAGTGCTTGATGAAACTGGTGATTTCTTCAGCTACTTTATAAATCGATCATCTTTAAATATTCTCCTCTACTTCTATCATTAGCAATCGGAGTAGTGGGTGAGATGGGACTTTGAGATAGAAAAGTTCGACATTCAAGGTAACCTCATAGCTGATAAAAAGAGGCAGCAGGAGGAGAACGAGGCTGATCCCGATTATAATACAAACGGCATGCTTGTTGAGCAGCAAATAGAGTTCCAGTCAATCATGGTCCCAACTGAGGACACTATTCGTTACTCTTACTTACTACATGCATTAACCCAGCACTCATTCTAAGTGCTCTTCATTGGAGAGACCGGAACTGGAAAGACAGCTGCTGTCAAAAAGTTCTAAAATTCAACACTACCTAAAGACGAATGGGAAGTTGGTCAGATGGTACTCTCAGCAACTGCAACTGCCTTCTAAGTTCAAGATTACATCCAAGGAAGACTTGAAAAACAAAAGAAGGGAGTCTATGGGCCCAAAGTACCAGGCAGGAGACTCTTGATCTTCGTGGACGATCTCAACATGCCAGCCAAAGAGAAGTATGGAGCTCAACCACCTATTGAAATGCTAAGGTAAACTATTGATAATGGAGGATACTATGATATGAAGGAGAATGAGTTCGTGAAGATTGTTCAAACCTTCTTCTGTGCAGCAATGGGAATCCCAGGTGGCGGCAAGACTCTCCCAAGCAAGCGTTTGATGCGTCATTTCAACCTCATACATATCCCACCCTACTCTAGTGACAACCTCTTCCGCATCTTTAGCAAAATCCTTGAATGGGGATATGCTGAGCACCCTGAACAGTGGGTCAAGCAAATCAAAACTCTAACCAAACTAACTATCTCCCTCTACGAGAGATGTGCTTAAGTCCTTCTTCCTCTTCCTTCAAAGAGTCACTACCTATTTAACCTTAGATAGGTCAGTGAAATCATTCAGGGATTGCTCATGGTCAATAAAGAAACTGCTGCTAAGATTGATAGTTCTCAGAGACTAGGTTTCTTGCAGCGACTTTGGCTTCATGAAAGTGTGAGAGTGTTCGCAGACAGACTCATTACAATAAATTAGGAGAGATATATGATTCATTTCTATGTTTTTTATAACGACGAGGACAAACAGTTGTTCACAAGGACTCTCTAAAATATGGTGAACGAGTTAGCACCCAAATATATCGACTTCACTCAAGTAAACACGGATTCACTCATCTTCAATAACTTTGTGAAGTACAACCCAGCTGATCCTATGTACGATGAATCACAGTCCCATGAGTATTCCTAAATGTTAAATGTTTTGTAAAGTAAGTTTATATTCATTTTCTTCAATAAATGGTGAACACAGTTCAGTCAATCCTTGATCATTATAATTAAGTAAACCACAAGGAGAAACTCTCACTCCTAATCTTCGACTACGTTGTTCAACATCTTTCAAGACTTGATTCTAAATATTAATTTATGAAAGACTGTCTCGAATAATTTACAAACCTTACGGAAATGGACTCCTAATTGGATTGGGAGGTTAGGGCAGACGTTCACTCTCTCGCTTGGCCTCCTTTATAAACGAGTGCACTCTTTTCAAGGTGGAGGTGACTAAGTCCTACGGAAGGAACGAATGGGCCGACGATCTGAAATCTCTCTATAAGTCTCTAGGAGTGGACAACAAGCGCACAGTCTTCACTTTCTTCGACACCGACATCAAGCAAGAGTTCTTCATCGAAGATGTGAACAACATCCTCAACGTGGGTGAAGTTCCCAATCTGTACACTGCAGATGAGTTGGAGGAGATAAAGTACGAGATGCAGAAAACTGTCAAGAAGAGAGACGGAGAGCCCTTTGAAGTTTTCTAGAAACGCACTCGATAGAACTTGCACCTGCTCCTGTTCATGAGTCCTGCTGGCTCTAGTCTTAGACAGTATATCAGACAGTATCCCTCACTAGTCAACTGCACTAGCATTGACTGGTTCCTTGACTGGCCTACTCAAGCTCTGCAGACTCATTTTACCATTTTGAAGTTTATATTGTAAGTTTTAGACTGTGAGTCAGTTCTTCTTGCAGAGCTCAAGTTTGTTTGAACTTAAGAAGCCTAACTTAGTGAAGAGACTCAAAGAAAAGCCAATCAAGTTCAACGAGAATGAGGATCAACATGATTCACTATTTATCATTCTAAAGTGGCTATGATCTTAAATGACCAGAGCAATATTGACTTGTAAGGCACTCAGGATCCAGACCTAGCTCAAGAGTATGAAACAGTGGAGGATGTTCTATCCACTGAGGATTTGGAATACAATAACTAGATCAGTGATCTCAGAGATAAGGTAAATCTCTCAAATAGGAATTAAAGCATATGATAAATTATTCAATAACAGTTTAGCGTTGATCTTTGTGAAGATGCACAGTGCTGTTGGGTAGTTGGCCGGAGACTACTTGAGAGAGAAGGCACGCCAAGTCTATGTCACTCCCACTCGCTTCATCGAACTGTTCCCCCTCTTCAACCAACTCATGAGTAGGAAGCACACCCTCATAGATGCAGAGAGGAACAAGTACCTAGTTGGAATCCAGAAACTAGAAGAGGCAAATCAATAAAATAATATAAGAATATTTTAGCTTTATATATTTAAATTAAATGTGATAGTAGACCGCATGAAGGAGCAGCTGGAGGACTTGAAGCCCATGCTAGAACAGAAGTCTAAGCAGGTGGAGGCCACCATGATCTTCCTAGACAAGGAGACGAAGGAGGTAGACGCAGTCAAGGCTGTAGTAGATGCAGAGGCTCAGATAGTCTTCCAGCAGAAGGAAGTGGCTGAGGGTATCAAGAACGAGTGCCAGGGTAGACTAGCTGAAGCCCAACCACTGCTTGATGAAGCACTGAGAGCACTCAAGACCATCAACACCAAGGACTTTGTGACTATGAAGTCCTATAACTCTCCTCCCTACCCAATCAAGCTGGCACTGGAGGCTTCATGTATCATGCTTGGTATTGCTCCTAAGTTAATCGATGGCCCAGTGGACAAGAACACCAAGAAGGCTAAGAAGATCCCTGACTACTGGGAGAAGTCCAAGAAACTGCTCAATGACTACAAGAAGTACATCTCTATGCTCGAGAACTATGATAAGGATAATATTCCAGATGATCGTATTCAAAAGATCCAGGAGTAAAGAGTAAAAAGAAATATAATCTAAGTCATTTATTGATGGCATACTTTACTTGTAGAACCCGAAGTTCATCCCTGAGGAAATCAGGAAAGCCTCTGAGGCAGCTGAAGGTATAACAAAATGGGTTATTGCAATTTGCAAGTACGATATCATAGCCAAGGAGATCAGACCAAAGAGAGAGGCACTTGGATAAGCAAACATCATAGTGTGTTAATTGTTTTAAAGCCCAAGCTAAGTTAGAGGTAGTGTTGAGGTAACTGCAAGAGAAGGAAGCACAGCTACAGAAGATCATAGATAAGAAGAATGCTCTAGAGGAAGAATTCAAGGCTCAGAATTTCGAGAAGCAGAGTCTCATCATGCAGAGAGATGAGTGTCAGGCCAAGTTAGGACGCGCTTCTATCTTGATGAACTCACTTGGTAATGAGAAGGAGAGGTGGATTAAGACCAGTCACAAACTCCTTAAAGAGAAGAAGAGTTTACTAGGTGATATGATTCTAGCCACTGGAAGTATCACTTATCTCGGTCCTTTTGAAGGCTCTTTCAGAGAGCGTGTAGTCGGCAAAGACTGGAGAATCATCATCTCGCAATAAGAAATCCTTGTTGGAGAAGGTTTCACTCTCAAAGACTCAATTGGAAACCCTTCACTGATTCAGCAGTGGTAACTCAAGGGTCTACCCAGTGATAGTGTGTCTATTGAAAATATGATCATAGTTGAAGAGACTAAGAGCAAGTGGCCTCTTTACATCGATCCTCAGGGCCAAGCTTTTAAATTCTTGAAAGATCATCTCAGCACCGATGGTAAAGACTAAGAAGTTGTAGTCATCAAAGCTCAACAAGAGAACTACGGAAGGAAGCTAGAATCAGCCATGGCTTAGGGCCTATGTGTGCTGATGGAAAATGTGGGTGAGAACTTTGACAGCATGATGACCGCCGTTATCAATAGGGAGCTGGTGGAGATATCAGGAGAGAAGTATATTAAGTTCAATGATAATCAGGTTGAGTATGATGAGGCATTCAGATTCGTGATGGTGTGTAATATCGCCAACCCACACTTCTCACCTGAGATGCAGACTAAGACTAGACTCCTCAACTTCTCAGTAACCAAGGAAGGTCTGCAATAACAGCTACTGTCTGTGGTCTGCAGAAACGAAAGTCAGAGAGATGAAGATGAGAGAGATAGAATTCAAAGGTAGAATATCGAATTCAAGGATTAGAAGAAGAATATAGAGGCGCAGATTCTCCTTCAACTCTCATAGTTTAAAATTCAATATTTTTCAGCATAAAGAATGATCTTTAATTGGGATTAAATCTTAATCTGCATCTTTATAGTCCGGTGATGATATTCTTGACGATGACTCACTGGTCAATTCACTGAATGAGAGTAAGAAAATCACTGATGACATTAAGACTAAGCTGAAAACTGCTAAGATTGTAGAGGAAAGGATCGATGAAAATAGAAAGAATTACAAGCCTGTTGCAAATATTTTTATAGCTTAAACAACTTGTTAATACAAATCATGGAGCTAAACTTTACTTCTCAATCTAGGAGCTACCAGCGTTAGATCCTATGTACTAGTTCTCCATGCGTTGGTTCAGAGAACTCAAATTATTTTAGAACTTTAATAATTGATAACTGTTCGTGCAGAGCTTCTCCTACAGTGCCGAGAAAGTGAAAGACACGAGGGGCAGAGTGAGACAACTGAAACAAGATTTCTTGAAAGTGTTGTACGCAAACGTGTGTCGCAGTCTATTCGAGCATCACAAACTGATGTTTGCCTTCTCCATGGCCATCAAGTTTTAATTTAAGTTGCATGAGGAGAATGATGATGACTCTAGTGCGAGTGCTCTTGGAGGATAGGATGAAGGGAAGGGAGGACTGAAAGCGAAGGAGTTGGAACTTCTGTAAGCCCTCCAGGGCAATCTGGGAGGGAGCAGCAACCATGGGGGAACTAACTCGATAGGGCTGAACGTTGCCAGCAATGTGCAGAAGCGGAACAACAGATCCATCATTGACAAGAAGAGCGACACTGGTTCTCAGGTAGGCATGAGTATGATCGCCCAGCAAATGCAATTGAAGAATGAGGAAGAACGACTCAAATACATTTTAGCTTTAATTATTATTTATGACTCAGAATCAAACTCCAAATATTTTTATTCATTAAAAAACTAGATTAAACTTCCTGTAAAATATTTTCAAAGCACAAATAGCATTTTGTAATGACAAATAAAGCCAGATTTCTATTATATTTGAGTTCATATGACTTAAAATATTATTCATAGAATGAAGATTTCACGCTTATAAGTTTATAAAATTGATTATAGTTAAATTAAGAAAGCATTATTCTTTAGCAAGTCAGATGAATTACCTTATATAAAATTTTCAGAATTTGAATTAAATTGTATTTACTCCTTTTCATTAAATCTATTCTACTTTATTGATCTAATTACTCCTAGAGTTGATTCTTAGATTCTTTCCTTAACATAAATTTTGTTACTTATCTAGTAAGTTATACAAGTAATTATCGGGCTTTGTAGTTTGCGATTAATAATTATTTCTTGTTGAAATGAATCATATATTTAGCCTAAAAAAAAATTTAATAGATTAATAAGCTAAAGCAATCTAAAAAAAATAGGGAAAATTAAAAAATGGATAAATGTAATTTGAAAGTCATTATAAATATATTAGAATGTTTCCTTCCACTTCTAGAAATTAATCTTGTAGTTGTCAGGAGATCTTAGATTGCCTTCATTATAGATGCTGTACCTTATTATTACTATGAGTATAAATAACATTATCTTCCCAGAGTGGGCATTAGATAAGTGGATCTTCGACAGATTGAAGAAAAATATCCTATCTATTAAAATATTATAGTTCAGAATATATTATCACGAAGATTAAAAATATATTTAATTATCTCTTTTTATAATTGAAGAAATTTTATTAACAACTAAACACTCATGATCCTGTTAAATTAATAATGATCATTGAACTTGATGGCAGTTGAAATGAGTTTCTTCTTTAATTATCTCCACAGAAACTCACTTTTTTAAGATGCGGACAAATTTGATATCTCATAATGTCTAATATAACTAATCTAGTGTGACTTTTAATTCTAATCTGAGCGCTCCCACTCAAAAGTTGAAAGGATATTTAGTTCTTATAATCTTATATTGAATCAAATGGTGCAATAAATATCTAAATTTGACACACTTCAACTGCCAAGAAAATTTCCTATTATAATTTTTTTAATAATTCTCTATTTCTATTAAATATCCTTAATGTTTTTGGGAGTATTTATTTGACAAAAATATATAAGATATTCTTATGGCTAAATTATATTCCAAATTAATCTCTAATACTCACTCTAAAATATAGAGAGAAAAATTAACATCCCTATATTCATTTCAAATGAACTAAACTTATTGTATAATCTATTTTAAATTAATTTTTAGCAAAAGTTTTATCGCTAATGTATAAAATGGAAATTTGAAATAATTTTTAAATCTATCGCATGATGAAGAGGTCTCACACTTATTGTTATCTATCAGCATCATATTCTTAGAATATAAGTTGATATCTTGAAGGAATGTTTTGAATTGTCCAGAGGTCTCTGAATAGGTTTGAAGTTATCCTTTAATGATGCCTAAATCTAGGATTCAATTCTATTTCCCCCTGCCCAACATTTTATTAAACTTTTCCATTCACTAAGTACCCCCTGCTGTTTATTTCTCGTTTTATAGATTGAATTTATACAAAATTTAGAATTCAGAATTTAATATTCTTAATAATTTATCCTCGAAATACGGGTAAAAACTTTGAATCCATTTGTCACTAAGCACCTGAAACAATAACAAAAATTCGTTCAGATTCTCTCTATGTAGTTAAGGATAAGAGTAGGGTACCAAGAATCTTGGGACACGAATTTGTGGCAAACAACTGCAAAATCACAACTGATGTTCATTTTCGAATCATTTAACTTAGAATCCCCTTGTAGTAAATCTGATATCAGCAATTGCCTTAGGTTTTTTATATGTATATTTGTTGTTAAACTAACTTCTTTCCTCTTTAATTTGGTTTATTATTTGATAAAAATTTATGCAATATTTCTATTGCCTCTAAATAAGAGCAGCCAAGACTTAAATATGCATCGTGTAAGTCCCCTTCGTCAACAATCCTCAGCTTGCTATACTAGTATAGAAGTCTTGAGAAAGAGATAAAAGATTCATATCCATCCAGAGATCTCAGAACAAGAGAAATAACATGGACTTTGTTGCGATTTTACTCGAAATTTCGCATCTTCAAAATCAGGATTGTGAACAATATGATTTCTATAATCGAAGTCAAAGCCTTGACAATATGAGAAACTGTTTATCCGCATTAGAAGTAGCTATCGAAGTAGGGACAAACAAAAGCTTCAATTCCTCCAGCGAGAAATCCTATGACGCAACTAATCTTAATGATTCCAGAAAATTATTAAATTTCAAACTAGTCCTCGGCACTTGTAAATTGCTTTAATATGTATAATCCTACTAAGGACCCTCCACTAAGTATTAAGCCTCCGATGATTTATGCAGACACATCATTAAGGAAGTATAGGTAGCATCCTCCAGCTATTCCCAATAATCCTATAATACATTAAGTTTAGACTCTTCTATAGGAAAGTATATTTACTTATAAAGGCAAAAATCTTAATTAAGATGTTTCTCATTTTATAATTATTTAAGCTACTGATTAAATTTCGCATTTTATGCTAAAACTATTGATCAAGAAATGAAAATATCTTTATTACTTATTATTATTTTTTCTCTATCTTTGATAAATAGCTCTTTTCAAAATTTTATTTGTATTGGATTAAATCCCGAAGGAGGAACTCAAGTACTTGCTTAAGTTTACAAAATATAAATTTGTGTAATTTGCTGACAGGATTATAGCTGACAATTTATTTGATATTTAAATTAAAATATTATAGATTGATGGTTGCATATAAATGGTAGAGTAAATTTATTATAAATAGAACAGTTGATCTACGCAACAACAACAAAAATATCAATTTCAGAACATAATGAAAGTAATTGCAAAAGTATTTTTGGGTACAAAACGAAGGTCAGTAATTTAAACAATAGGAAGATGTAATATATTTAAAAGAGAGAATCTTCAATTGTGATACAATATTATGATATTGGAATTAAATGTCAAAAATTATGTGAGTACAAGTCTCTTATTAATATCATCTTTAATATATCAATCAATATTATTCATCGAAAACACGAGTGCGAAAACACGAGTGCGAA
>JAJKFJ010011213.1:0-13124 GCA_027382625.1 Tetmemena sp. SeJ-2015 | reverse complement strand
TTACGTATAGTGTAAAGATTCCAAGCACACTATTTAATTTATGATAATTATGAGTCAATATTCTTTTTTAAATAAAATAAGTATCTGAAACAAATTTTAAGAAAGATTTGTTGAATACTTTTTATCTGATTTGACAATTGGAAACTAAGTATTTAATAAGTTACTCCTAATTCTTAAATTTATATTTGATAGGCAGGAGTCCTTACTGGGGAGAGAGGCTTTGAAAGACAAGGCATTGAGAATAAATGGAGGTAAATGGCGAGGAGGACAGGATGAGTTTATTTCAAACCTAAAATTGCCAATTGTCAACAATCAGATATTTGGGCATTAAGAATAAAATAAGATTTAAACAATTGCCTTTTAATATTTTTAATTTGGCATGATATAAATTATATGCTTAAATATGTGCTTATGATTTTATTCTAAACATTTTCTAAGAAAGGTCATTAGAAGAAAAAAGTTTATCTATTTTAATTAGATTTAAGAGTTCGTAAATAAAGTTAATTAAAAAATTACTCTCTATCTTTAACATTTATGAAGAAATCTTTTTGATTTTTAACGTAATCTGATGAATAATGAATGTGGCAAGATAATAACAAAAAGGAAGGAAGAAGAATTAGTCTCTGATTAATGTGAGTAATCTAATTAATTAAAAGCAAGATACCCAATTTGCAATAGCAGACCAAAGAGGTCTAGAAATAAACTAGGCTACCTCTCTAAACTTAAAATTTCTATACAATAGCACTAACAACTCAATATCGTTAAGTCCTTTGAAGTCGAAAGAAGTTAGCCAGAACATTGAAATATAGCCTTTCTATGAGGAAAAGAAAGACACCAATTTATCGTAGCAACACTCTCCCTCTAGAAAGAGCAGACTTGTGCTGCAAAAGTTAAAGCTAATTCACTCAAAGATGGTTATTATTTTATATGGTAAAGGAAAAGAGGATAAGCTCAAACAATACACTCATAAATGAAGGACTTCCACTCCTCAGGAACTCAAGAGACCTTAATTTGATATAGTTTAAGGAAAGCTTGAACTCACCAAAACAAAGTCTATTCGCTCTCTAGAAACTAAATCAAGATTCAAGATACACTAAAATTGAAAACATGTAACTGAACTCATCATTCACCTAAATTATAAGCTATTTTAAATTGAGAGTTTTTATACATAAGTAAAAATTAGTAAAATCATATATCTTATTACAATTAAAGTAGATTTTAATTTAAATAATATAGTAAAGCCAATCTAACATTAATTTTCCATTTTGAAGATTCTCATTATAAAAAGTGTAATTTGATAGTAAGACAAAATCATAGTTTTTTTTTTATTGAATTGAAGCTAAACCTGAATGAATAATCAAGCAAAAGTTTACTATAGAAATAATTGAATCATAATAAAAAATCAAGATATGAGGGCTCCATAATTATAGAATCATATGTATTATCTCCTAAGAGAAGAACTCTTTAGCTTAAGCAGAGTAGAGAGCTTCCTTGTATATAGACAACAGCCACGATTTGAGTGATGATGAATAATTAAAGGCACCCTTTCATCCAAAAATAAGACTCCAAAATTAGAGCTGCTTTCCAATAAGTTTGAAAATCTCAGCTAGAAAGATTTTTAATTTGCTATATTTCTTTGAGAAAGAACAATTTTCAGGATTCTCAAAACACTCAACCTATATCTAGTAGGAAAAACAAAGCTTTCTAAAGTGCAAAAAAACACTAGAGCCAGCACCTAAATATGAAACAGGTCCCAAAACATTCAGAAGCCACTACTTTCGGGGATGACTTTGAATCTAGCAGGCAGTTCTCCTTAGAGAAAGATTTCTCTTAACTTAAGCTGAACCCTATATCCACTCCGTACGATGATTCTGATCATAATCATATCATAAGAAACAAGTCTAATTTCTAGCTGTCCTCCTCAAAAAAGAAAAAGTTCAACATGCAAATAATGTCATCAGAAAATGAAATTGAGCAACCCCCTGATCAATAAGGGTATCTGCAAAAACTAGAGACTGAAGAGAGAGATAAAACTAGAAATCAATATAATCCATTCACTATTGTTGATACTCAAGATATTGCAAAGTAATTTAATATATTGCTAAGATACTGTATTTAAATTTGAATATAACTAGTCCTCAAGCTTTGAAAAAGATCTGAAATATGATAAAAACATAGGGACTGAATAGCATTCTCCAGTTCAGAGGAGATAGCTTATAAAAAAGCTCAGGACTAGTGACTTGAATACAACCTCTTAAGAATAAAGTTTAAGATAGTAGCATCGCTCGTCCAATGAGCATCTGCATAGCAATAAAAAACTCAGGAAGTTGCTCAATTAATTCTCCTTGTTAGATAATTCTCAAAGCCACTGTTCAAGAATGAATATGAATTCTATCGCATCACTTCATAAGAGATAAGCATCAGACTAAGGAGGTTTGAAAAGTGGTGGAAGTGTGAATGCACTTCCAATAGGCTTAAGTTTGCAAAAGCAGTCTTAAAACTCCCTAAATATGTAAGAAATTTTGAAGAACCTTGTACCGAAGAAACCAAATGATTATGAAGCTGTATTAGATGACTATTTCTTTTTTAGTTTATGAAAGTAGATTGAAATAAGAAAAGCTTAGAAGGATTATAGACCATCAAATATTTTATTTGTATTAAATCGACTAAGAAAAGAAGCAACTATAATATAAATATGACAAGGTGTCCCCTGTGAAGCAAATGCTGAATTCTTCTTTGCTAAAAAGAGACATCTCTTACTTGCTAGTGGACATGGAGAAGGCGAAGACTTTCAAAAATCTTGCTAACTTGTCAGCTGTGGAATCTCCGAGATACATTGATGTTCTTCAAATTGATGACTCTGAACTAGGGTTGGAGCATCAACTTAGAAAGCTTTCGAAGTAGCACCACCATCACCATAACAGGAATATGAACATCTAAGATCAAGACTCTCAGTAACTACTCCTAAGCAGCAGCAATTAAAACTCTCCAGAGATTAAGTATAACTTACAGAAGCCATAACTTAATGAAGGGCGCCATCAGTAGTTATATAATATATTTGATCAATCTTATGATGGGAGATTGAAGCATACCTTAAATTTCAAAGGGGGCAGGAGAATATTTTTTGACAATAGCGAGGACGATTAGAAGAGTTTCAGTAACAGTCAAATTCTATATCATTTGAATCGACATAGGAAAAAGTAAAGAAGACAACCTTCTCTCAATTTTGAAAAGTAAATCATGCAGTTTAAGCTATAGCCTATTATCATTCAAATCATTTTTATGATAAAAACATCTTAAAATAATCCTTTATATGTTGGCATCTATCTAATTAAATCTACTAAGATAAAAATAAATTTGAATTAAAATAAGTTGGAAAATGGAATATAACAATCTTTTATATTATGGAAGTATCTATTAATCTATGCAAGTATATTTATTTTATGATAAATTCTATATCCAAATCATTTTTTGTAATAGTATAAAGTGAAAAATTAACATTTTGTTTCTTTTAAAAGTTATAACATGTGTAATAGTTTATTGATAGAATGTAACACATATCAACAATTAAAAATACAATCAAAAATTTTATCAGCGAAAAAGGAAAGCTTAACAACCTCGTTTAATATTCTTAATTGAGGAGTCAGAGCTCAACCTATCAATAAATATTCATCTTTGTCGAAAAATATAATCTAAAATATTTTAAATACAATTATAGTGCTTAACTTTACTGTTTATTATATTTTAGAAAAATAATAGACCTAATTAAAAATTCTCCCCTATAATTTTGTGGCTTTGATGAAGACGCAAGTTTCCTTAACATTCCTGTTTAAAACTGAGTGGGAGTTAAAAGATGACTGCTCATCAAATACAATAGAGCCCTCTACCATGTAAGACATCTTGAACATAGAAGTCTAATCGTCAGGGGAGTTCCAGTGCTTTATTTCTCCCTCGAAAGTCACGAAGAACAAGTTGAAACCCTAATCGATAGAGGAGTCAATAGAAAGAGATGCCTCGTTGAAGCAAAGTGCTTGCACTTCTTTGTCCATGAGCATGAGTGCCTGCTGCGTGTCCATCGTTTAATTGGTGTTGATGTACTCGAAAGTGGAGTTAGGGTCGAAGAGCTGTAGGATATCTTCAGTCCTGGAGTTGAACTTTTCTATGAACATTCTGATCAGCTGCACAGAAGTTTGGTACTGCAGTTCTTTTATGAACTCAAACTCAGAATTCTAGTTACTATAATAAAAGATGTTTTCACTGCTGTGAAGTGTACCATTATCCTTATCCTCCTCAAGAAGACTGTCCACAAACGAACTTATCTTATTCCTCTTCTCACCATCTAACTCTTCAAACTCATCCTCAAAGTCATCTTCCTGCTCGCAAGAAAATTTAATTAGAGGGGATTTTCTAGAGCCAAATAAATGCTTAATTGGCAAATTAAAGCAAATTGGGTCAAAAATTGAAAGTGTTAGAATATTAAAAAGAAAAGAGCTATCTCCTGCTATCATCTTGATTTTGGTGAGCCTGAATATGCTCTTAATAAGCCTAGTAAGCCTTTGGATGAGTGAAAGGGTGAGTAGTTTAGGCAGCTGCTTGATAGTTGAAAACAGTGCCGAACTAGTTGCTGCTTGCATTAAATGGCTTGTTGGAAAAGTTGGGAGTTATACCGGCATTTTACATTTGCTGATTGCTCTGATAACGATCGCCAAAGTCGTAGCACCCTTTCTTGGCAGTGCTCATCAGGTGTCTAGGACTAGATGGAGGAGATAGCTAAGGAGTGCAGTCTCTCGCTTTAGACTTAGTGCATTTCTTAAGATTGTGGCTAGACTTATCTGCTGCTCCCTGGCCAAGGCTGAAAGAACCATTCTGTTGCAAACCATAATTTGTTGAGAGTCTTTTCTGATTGAAGTCGTCTGAATTGTGGGAGTCAGTGTCAGAGCCGCTTGCAGGGTCCTCTTGCGAACTAGCATGTTGCTCAACGATTGGGGACTCTTCAAGCATCTGAATTCTCTTATTCCTGTTCTTAGAAGTGCTGGGAGGAGTCTTGAACAAGTCAGAGTTAAGATGATTACCCTGACCATCACCACCTCTCCCTCTTGATGCTTTAAACGGAGAACTGCTGCTTATAATCATTGACTAGTTCTGACAACTATTCCTTCCAAGGCTCATAATTTCGCTTTCCTTCTCAAAGTTGTTCTGCTTGAACCTAAACGTGAAATTTTGATAATCAGATCTCAAATATTTACTGGTAGTTGAAGATAGTGTTTGGGTTTCTATTTTCGTTCTAAGTTGGCTGGAATCCTCTTGCAAAGCTGTTAGTTTGATTCATATTTGAATCCCTCAATTTATCTAATTACTCGTTAATAATAACCTTTATTTATTTGCTCTTTTTACTCTTGAACTCATCATCACTCTTCTTCTAAGATGTTGAATTACGACTGGTTGTTATAAGAAAATTAGAATTGTACTTCAGCTGCTCCTCTTTATTGAAAATCACTTGTTAGCTAAGAAATATTGAATCTTAAGATAGAAAATGCAAATGCCAATCCCAATCAGATAATAGTTCTCTGAAGTCCTGAGGGTTGCACTCAGTTCTCAATCCATCTGATTCTCTTTCCGTGTTCCCACTCTCCATGCTTCTCCTCTCCCTTGGCATTCACGTATATTCCCTTTCCGTGTTGCTTGCCCTTGTCCCAGTTTCCAATGTATCTTCTGCCATCGGGCCATTCGAAAGTACCCTGTCCTTGCTTCATGTCATCGACGTATTGACCAACGTACTTTCTGCCATCTGGCCAGGTGAAGGTTCCATGACCCTCCATTTTGTTGTTGCGCCAATCTCCGGTGTAGACTCTGCCGTCAGCCCACTCATAAATTCCGCTTCCGTGGATGTTGTTGTCGAAGAAGTCTCCAGTGAAGGTGCTCTAGTCAGCCCAGGTGAATTTACCGTGACCGTGCTTCTTTCCCTGAGAGTACTCTCCCTCGTAGGAAGCACCATCAGGCCATCTTTCAACACCCTAGCCGTGCTGCTTATCCTCAAGCCATTCTCCCTCATAGCGAGAACCATCGACATGAGTGTACACGCCATTTCCATGAGCCTTATCGTCTCTCCATTCTCCCTCGTACACGTCTCCATCAGCATGGATGAGTCTGCCTCTTCCATTGGCCTAATTTAAATCTAACCCTTAAAAATGGTCCTTGTTGTTCTTCCAATATCCTTCATATCTTGAGCCATCGAGCCAGATTTGAATACCTTTGCCATCTCTCACATCAGAGTCAGCAACCCTAAATTGATCTTAAATCCTCAAGTCTCTTTATTTATTTGCAATATTTAGCGTAGTTTACTCTACTTTTTATTTGAGATACTTACCATTCACCCTCGTACTTGGCACCGTTTTCCAGAAGGAGAATAGGTCTCTTGATTCTCTTGATTCCATCATCTTGGGAATATCCCCACTCGAATGGAGGTAGCTCTCTCATAATTTCCTATTTGGGAAAATTAGGCTTTGCTTATCACCAAAAATATTGCTTACCAATACTTTGGCGTTGTTATAATTTTCATTGTTGATTTCAAGCTGGTCATTTACGAATTGATCGTTAGCTCCATATTAGTCCTCACCCCTAAATTCAAATTTGATTTAATTAATCACAGAAGGCATTGTTCTTACTTGTTGGTTCCTCCCATCTTGCGGTCCTTCATAACGTCATTGCCAGCATTAAAATAAAATACCCGGTTGCTATTTTTTCCTCACTATTCCGCGCCTGATCAGCATTGGATGTTGGGTTTTTGCGGCGACCTCTGGGGAAGCCAGTGGATTTCAGGTCGACATCAGTAGAGCTAGATTGGCAAGACCACGTAAAAATCCTCCTCCATCTCTATAAAGGGAGGTAGTGCGTCATCACTAACTAACTGACGATGGGCTTTCGCGGTGACGTGGCACAACTGATCAAGGAGTTACGCCTGTGAATTACTTTAAATCGATTAAGTATTATATGCCCGTTAGGGATACTTAATTCCTAATAAATTATGTACTATTTTAGAATTAAAGTGGACAATTTTAGGAAGTTGATACTTCTACAGATGAGGGTGATGAGGACGCTGTTGTCATCAGCTAAATGGGAGATAAGAAGTTTAGTTGTTTATTTATTTATTTTATAGTTCAGCTTGCTAGATATGGATTTATTCTAAAACAAAGTGGCCCGAAACCTCGGCATATTTAAAAGTAAAAAGGCTCTCTCGTCCCTCGACAGGAAGAAAAACTTTAAAATTGTATTTTTGATGAAGATCTTATTTGGATTAGTGACAAAGAACCCCTAAAAATACGTGAAGGAGAGATTTGATTTAACTGAAATTGGCGGGATAAAATCAGCAGAGACTTAGAATCCTCATAAGAAAGGAGAGACGTCACCCACTCTCAAACATAATAAGCAAGTCAAATATATTTATGAAATTTAAATTCTTAAAGTCACAATTAACGTAGATAGTAGCGATAAAACTACTAAACCGATAGGTTCCAATTCAGCAACTTCTCTGCTTAAGAAGAAACTCAAGTAAGATGAAAGCAAATCACTCAAAGACTTAAAGAATAATGTTGATGAAGAGAGCGGATTGAAGACTGACTCATCTTTGGAGGCACTCACAGGCTCTGAGGAGTATGACATAAATAAGCCACCCATATAAACTAAGAAACCTAAAAACAATGTCAAGGGAAGTGTTGGAAAAAATAAAAAGAGCACCAAAGTGAGATAATTTATTCTTTAATTAGTGAAGAGCAACGACGATGAGAGCTCAGCAATTGAGAGAAAGAGCAAAGGAAAGAGGAATTTGCAATACGAAATCTCAAAATCAAACTTTGAATCAAGCATTAGCTCAGCTAAGAGAAATCCCCGCAAAAAGAGGAACAAGAACGAGGAAGAATTACGCTAACTGAACTAATATGGAATATAATCTCATCCTCTACTTCTTGTATAACTTAATTATTTTTAACCTGAAAGATTTATGATAGAGGATAACTAGATAAATCAGTTATAGTAATTGCTAAACCAGATCTAAATTTTAGAAAATTATTTCTTCTTTAATCTAAAAGAAACCTAGACTGCTCTCTCCTTTAGGTAGATTCGTTTAGCCTCAATTACTTTCCTCTTCTGCGAAATCATATTCTAAAGACCTCCTACAAATTAAAAGAGACTGAGTGGTTGACTCTAATACAAACTCAATTTTCAAAATAATTGCATCATCAAGAAATAATAAAGTGATGAGATACTCATATTTGTTTTTACAGAATCCTCTTTTAAAAAAATATAAGAGCAGGATTTTAATAATTTTTCTGTCTTTATCTAATTTAATATTCATTACACACGTTAATATTATTCATTCAGCCCCTAATTTATAAAATTTTTTGAGTTTCCTTCTGTTAAAACCTAAATGAAGGAAGACTAGAGTATATATATCATCTTAAAAATTAGTACTATGGGCATCCTTGGAGTCCAAATTATTGTTTATAACACTTTGTTAAAAACTTTAGTTTACTAAATTTATTATTCAGTATTATAGGGCTGGACCTCCATGACCTTTGTTGTGATATCAGTTGGTAAACTCAATCTCTAAATGTGATAGAAACACTAAAACGAGTTTACTTACTAAATAGGCTAAGTTTGTAGCCAGTAATGTAAAATAGTAGCTGACAGTGCAATATTTTCCTTGAGATTAAATAGTTGAGAATTTTATGTTTGAACTATATTTTTAAATTTGTATTTTTTTGCTTTAAGGATTAATTAATGCAAGACAACGAGGGGAACTCAGACTATATTTTCAATGACACTGAATCTAATATAGACACCTCCTCAAATCAGCACTTGGTAAAAGGAATCTTGGGGAATATAACTCACGATGATTAGAATATATTCGAGAGTTTTCAAAGGTTGAGGCAGTCAATATCAAAGACTCAAAATAACAGACCCAGTTCCTCCTCAGGTGCAATCCAAGTAAACAAGTTTCTTAAATAGAATCATCAGTAAGAGAAGTTTCAAAAGTTCAGCGATAGCAATTAGCAATTATAGCCAGCTGTGAATGACCAGAGATATCTTAATAGAGCTGCTGAAGAGGAAATGAAGGGAGAGGAAATCTTAGAAGGTACTAATGAAGGGGGTGATGGAGAGAACTTAAGTAACTTGAAAGGCGTGCAGTCAGTTAAAGAGTTACTGCACAGAAACAAAAGACTTTCAATCACAGAGTAGCTGAGAAAGGACGCAATCTAAGGATTAGATTCTAATCCTCTCTTTCCACCTGCCTCGAAGATTATAAATTATGATAGTAATTTCAACAGTTCACTCTTTATGCAAGGCTCCAGTAATTTTCAAACCTACTAAGTTGAAGAAGAGAAACCGGATAATGACCATAATTACACAAATATAACTTCCTAAGAAATCAATGTGGAGGGTGAGCAACCAGTTAAGAAAGAAAGAATAGGATCCGCTACTTTCATCAAGAAAACACAAAGAAATTTAATGGAGCAAACATTCAGAAACACCTCCATCAAACAAAATGAAGAGGTCAAAGATTTTAAATGCAATTAAATGAATCAGAAATTACTAACTTAATTTCAAATTTATAAATTTCTACTCAAGAATATTAAAACTTATTGGACTTGCTGAAATAATTTAAATCTTGTTATTTAATTTTCAAACAATTTGATGATTAATAGGATTTTAATTGAGATTCTGAAGGAGTGCAGTAACAGAACTATGAACGTCTGCAGTCAGAGCTAAACGAGATAAAAAAGACTTTAGAAAAATTGGAGAGCAATAGTTCTTAGTAGTTTTAAGCGAGAAGGAATATAGCCTCAGCTAAAACCACAACTGGAAAGAGAGGAGGCTTGAATCAGTTGATGATGAATACTTCAGAATTAGATTCTCAAAATGTGCAGAGGCAGGTCCACAATCAAATTCAAAATTAGTTCAACTAAGTTGAAATTAGCGATTTGGAGTCTGACTACCTTTCCAAATTTTCAGCTCAGAGAAAGATTTCTCTACAATCATTTTTAAATATAATTTCAAGGGCTCAATCTAACTTAAGAATGAGACCTGCTTCCAAACAATTGCTAAACACAACAAAAATTAATCAAATAAGCTCTGATAAAAGTATTATGCTATGTTTTCCTGTTTTATAAAATAGAAGGTAATATCATGAAAATATCTCAATTAAATATCCCAAAGATAAATTATTATATTTATATAACAAATAGAGCACAAATTAAATTCTCCTACGTTGCTATTATTGATTTTTAAGTTTATGCTTTGTTAGATCTTTATGTATATTAAGAGCTTCATTGCTTCAAGTAGTGGAGCTCCCTATCTGTCTAACATGCTTTCAAGCAACCCGCAGGCTTTAAAGGTTTTACTAAACTTGAACAACATAAGACTTAAACGTAGAAAAAATAGAGCCTAGAGATCTAAGTCTCCCTTTATTCCAAAATATAATTCTTGTTATTTATTCAATTAAAAAATAGAAATCTGGTCATACTTCGAAACTATTTAAAAATTTGTATTTAAATGTTTTCGAGCCCTCACAGAGAATTTCCAATGGATAATAAATTTAATGCATTTTTTATTAGATAACGTCTAAAATAAATAAGGACAAGAAAAGATAACTTTATAAAGATCAGTAAGCCCCAATTAGAACAACTAACAACTCTAAAATTAATTCAAGGACGGCAGAAGGCACGGATATGGTGAAGTCCACTTGACGTTTTTAAATCCACTTCAAAACCCTAAAAGTAGAGCTGTGATTAAAGGCAATTGGAAAAACGGATTGCTTCATGGAAAGGCACAAATATGCCTCATTCATACTATTTAAGTGGATTAAGCCAAAACTAACATAGATATTTAGCACTTAAGTAATCCACGAGCAACACCTTAGGCTATAGACTCTGCTCCAAAAGAGATAATCTTTAATGATTAACTTGAAAGAACATAAAATTCAGCAAACTAAAATTCTTAACAAATTCATTAAACCTTATATACTAAAACTTAGACTGATAAATTTGAGGGTACTTTTAAAAAGGGTTAAGCTCATGTAACAATTATTCCTATTTAAATATCAAGGCTAGTTGATAAAATCAATTGATAAATCAGTGGAGAGGGAATCATCACATATTTTGTCTAATTAATAGTGCTCATTTGAAATGAACTTGCTATCTAACGGAGGAAGAATTTAATTCAATAATGGAATAGAATATACAGGTGCTCTTATGAAAAATCAGTTTACAATTTTCATAAATGAGATTGAAATTAACGTATTAAAATAAGGTATATCTTTAGCCTATTTGAATTTATTTTTATATGTCAATAAGGAAAATTTAATGGAGCAGGGAGCTGTGCATGGATACTTAAAAATTAAACTCCAAAGGATTAAAACATAAGATTCTAGGGGTTATTTAGAGAAGGATAAATCCATGGAGGTACCCAAATTAAATATACTTTTCGGATAAAGTATGCTTAATGGATTTTTCAAAGATGGTTAGCTCGAAGGTAGGGCTTTTATACAATAAAAATATAATAAGCAAAGTTATAGCAAAAATTTGTTAAATTAATAGAACTATCAATTTTTTACATGCGAGATTCACAAACATTTTTTTTAAATGTTAAAATTAAGTAAAAATACTTATAAAAAATAAAAGTATTTATTTGCATTGCCTTACCTACAAGGGATCAATAGCTCTTCAGAAAGAAGAACAAGCCTTGATACCATAAATTTAAAAGCAAGAAAAGTTTAAAATACATATAACTGATTTAAGCTAGAAAAAGCAAGAAAAAACAGAGAAATCTGAAGAAAGAGATTATGAAGTAGAGGGATTTGGAGAACTGAGTTGGAATGACAGAGACCAATTTAATAAGAGTTACATTGGCGAATTCAAGAAAGGTCATATGTGCGGATAAGGATAGCTCTAGTTCTTGGATTAGTATGGAGGACTTAAAATTGCATTTATAGATAGTTGAATGAAGGAGAACTAGTTTTATGGGAAGGGTGAGATTATATATTCTAATGGAGATAAGTTTAGTGGCTACTTTTCAAGGGGGTTATTTGAGGGAAATGGTATTCTCACCTTCCTAGATAATCGTTATATTTATACAGGAGAGTTCTCAGAGGGACAATTCTCTGGCTCTGGCCAATTTATTTTATTTCATATGCCAATTTCATATTTTGCATTTAGAGGTCCATGAAAATTAAGAAGTATTTCATTCTAAATTAGTTACAAAAATATGCAAATCTTATAATAAGTTTGTATTAAAAGGAGCCTTAAATGAAGTGATTGCAATCGAAACGTTCTACTTTGCTTCAATAACGGAGATGAATATTAAGGTTAGGTAAATACTAGTTATCAATTCAATGGGAAGGGAGTATATTCATGCTATATGGAAAACTCAAAACTAATAGCAACTTTCAAACCACTATATTCTTAAGAATTAATTAGTTGGGAATCCAAAGAAAATTATGAAAGTCTTATATGGATTTTATTCTCAAGGGAAGCTCAATGGAACTGCTTTTGAATGCATTTATGAAAGCAGTAAATAAGAATTAAATCACAAAGTACTTTGATTTTTCTAAATGGAATTCAACAGAGAATGAAATTAGAGTAGGAATAAGAAATGAACTCTAATCTTTTTTCTGAACAGGCTAAACTTAGGGATGAATCCTTCTATGAGCAAATTGAAAAAGAAAGTCTTTTCTTAAATTAACAATAAATTCAATCTTGATTAGATAAATTTAATATTAACAAAACAATTTTTAATAAACATTGACAATTAAGAAATTAATTCAATTTTCTTAGTTTGAACTCAATCTATTGAGGGGTGCTTTTCCTCATGAGATCATCTTCTTGAGGCTGATTTAGGCTTAATGTAGAGGTTAGTAGTACCTCTGGTTGTTCTAGTTCTAGTTTGCTTGATCAAGCAGTCTTCACAATGCCACTCGTCAAGTGGCTTTTTGGAAAGTCCTGAGCAACTCAAATGGGTAACATTTCTACAACTTATGCAGCACAAAACTTTTCCTCCTTTGTTGCACTTGTAGCATGCCTCGTCCCACTGCTTGCTTTCATCATCATCTTCAGATTCTTCTTCGTTCTCAT
>JAJKFJ010011206.1:0-13126 GCA_027382625.1 Tetmemena sp. SeJ-2015 | reverse complement strand
AACTAACGAACTCACTGGATTTTCAGCTAGAGAGGTCCAGAACTGTCGAGCGATTCCGGGGATAATTTAATCCTTCGCTATATCAGAATTAATTTTACTTTTGACTATCACCCTGATTCTTACAATATTAACAAATATAGTTTAGTATTTTTGATGAAAAATTACTCATTTTATTCATCGAAAAGATAAAATAACAAATTAAAGCTTATATTCAAATTAAATGATTTAAGTTTAAAATTAAGACTGGGGGTTATACAAGGCTGAATTAAATTCTCTATCTGTTGTTTAACTCATAGCCCTGAAATTTGTACATTATTTTATTTTTAAGATTCTTAAATTCTTCCTCAGCCACGAAAGTAGTGCAATAACTTCAATTTAAAAAAAAATTGATTTTTTGTATAGCATTTCCAAATTTAATATGGCTATAGCAGATGAAGTTTAAATGCACTTTATATAAATTTGTTCAAGAATAATTGCCAGATTTCATTCATATATTTTATGATAAACTTCAAACTAAAAATTATTAAAAGTTGATCTTTTCTTGCTTAAGTTTTAATTGTGTTTTTATTTCTTAAGACCATAATTTAATCGTTCATGTATTACGTTACCGCAAGAAATTATTAAGTTTTATAAAAATAATTGATGTACCCTAACTAAAAGAAAATATGAATATTTTAGTGTCAAAATTAGGAATTTAGAATTAGAATAAATTAGGGATATGTTTGACATCCTCTTAATATACTGTGATCTTAACAAGGATAAATCATTTTCCACTTTATTTCTTTTCCATAAGAGATTTCACCTTATTTCTTAGAGTTTTAATAGGAATGACTAGCCTGGATTCTTCTTCTTCGTGATTTTTATAATAGAATATTGTGAATTCTAAATTTTTAAGATCTTTTCTGCAATATTAGAGTCTGACTTTTTAAGCTTAAAATTTAAATTTATACATCTTTCCATTTAGCGATTTCCGTCTAAGAGAAGATTAGTTATTATTTCATAGGATGTTGAGCTTGTGAGGCAGTCTATACTTGTTCACTATTAGTTAATTTAAAATATTCACTATGTGTTCTAATTTAATTTTGAGTTAATTGGTCAGCTGTCTAGCTTAATTTAGGCTCTGAAGCAGCAACTCGATCTAAATATGTATTCAAAAGCTTGAAGAATTTATTATCGAGCATCAGTTTAGTTCAAATAGATAATAAAATAAAATTCCTAAGTCGCAGAGAAGACCAAGCTCTTAACTTTTCTTCAAAAGTATGAACATCGGGGGTAAATCCACAAATTATCGAAAGTTAAGTGGAATTAGCTATTCAGGCCATGGTATTTACTTTACTTTAGACTCCCCAGTGAACAAATTTACAGATTGCAAAAGGTTATAGTCCCGACTTTCTGCCAGGCCGCGGTTCACGACTGTGTTATAAAAAAAGCAAAAAATAATAGAGTAACTAAGATTTTTATCACCAAATTGTTTATATTTATCTTAAAGAATTAAAAATGTTATATTCATTAAGTGGATTTAATTATCTAAAGAAGATATAAAATTCAAAATTAAATTAAGTCAGATAGGTACATCTCAATATAAGTTGATTAGACAAAGAAAATATAGTAAAGTAGAAGAAACAAATTATTTCATTAAACTCTGTAAAATGTCATTTAAAATAGAGAGAGAATTCTTTTGAAGGTAAATGATATCGGATATAGGATGTAGTTACAATAAACTATGACAGATTGAGTTAGTTTCAAAATTATGTAACCATTAATTAAGACAGCTTTAAACTAGAGGTGATTTTATTTCTTAATGTTTATAATATCTCTTTAATTACATACTCTAATAATTATTCTTCTCATTTCAACAAATTTTTCTTTATTTCCTCTGTATTTAATTAGGAATTTAATAATTAACTTATAAATTTATTTTATAGAATATGACCAAATAAGAATGTCTGTCTGTGAAAAATAAAAAATGTTAAATTTAATGGTAGCGGCAGTATTCGCTAATCTCTATCGATCCTGAATAATAAAATTGTATTTATAAATATGATTTTTATGAATCCACCTTAGTGAAGGAATATCCATTGAGCATATCCAACTCATACATGTCCAAGATTTTTAAATCCTTTGCTAATTAGAACCAGATTTTTCCTTCGTTTCTAGATGCGTATATTTTAGACGAATTGTCATTGGCCTTTTTGACTTGGAACTCATGGATTTTCTGAATACTCGTATACTAAGGAAAACTCCCAAGTTGAATTTAAAAAATAATCAAATTAAATAAGGGAAGCGAATAAAAAAAAGGAGAGTTGTAATAATAAATTGCGAAAGCTTAATTCTTAATTAAATATATGGTATAAAACATTTTGATTAGAGATGATTGCTTGGCTAATCTAATAATTTTATAATGATAGGATTTATAATTCAAAGTCTAAATGATTTATTAATTTTCTTTATATAGAGCTATTTTTAACCTTTAGGTGTTTAAATTTATCAAGGCCTTAACTTCTTTTGCTTTTTAATAGCTCGAATATATCTTCTTCCCTTTCTTTCAAGTATGATTAAACCTTTGATATAACAAATTTTCTTTTATATATTTAATTTCCTAATAATTTTCGAATCCACTCTTTACTTCCCCTATTTAGCTTTATAATATAGGAAATTAGGTTAATTTAATAACAACAAATAATTTTTCTACTAAGCATTTTAATTGATTGAACGAAAGAGCGGTTGTTCAAATTGTATATTTATAATTGTAAATCTTTATTTATTACGAACAGGTAGTGATTCGGAAAGCCTATTTAGTGGAGAGGTATTATTTATGGAGTTTAATTTAGAAAAAACATTTCAGCTCCGCATTCCATCTCAGTTCTTATTGCAAAAACATAATACTTAGTGTAGAAATATTTAATAAGGGAAAATCTAAGAGATTAAATTGAAACTCTTTAATACTCTGGTTATAATTACTTTTCGATTTATTTCCTCCATTTTAAAAATCGTCCAATTTAAATATTAGTCAGAGAAAATATAGGATATCTTTTACTTAGGAATTTAAAAGAAAAAAATAATTAAAATTATTCACTAAAGACAATTGTATTTAATTTACTGTTAAATTGGTAAGGAATAAGATATATTTTAAACTAAGAAAAGTATGTCTTTATCAATTCTTACTTAAAATTAAGTAAATTCTTTATAATGTTTTTATTATAAGACTACTATTTCAAGATCAATAAATTTTTGTAATTTTAAGAACTAGATAAATTAATTTTTATGTAAATAATACCTTAATATTTTTCTTTGTCATCAACAATAATATATTATAACCTCAATAGAAAGAATAAATTTTGATTTTTGATTATAATTTAAACCTTGATTCTTAAACTTGGATAATTATACAGGAGAATTACTAATGTTAGATATAGTCCTATTAAAAATAATTTTTATCATTAGGGGCTTTATAATCTCAAGGGATTAAAAATGAAAGAAGAAACACTGAGACTAAATACTCATGAAAAATATTAATTCTTAAATTAATATTAATATAAAATTTGAGATTTAATTTATGAATTTATTTATTTTGTTTCAGAGAAAAGAATTGAACTTTCTTAGACAATTTTGGCATATCATAAAATATAATAAGATTTTGGATTAGTAAATAAGTATAAATTTATATCCGATGAGCTTCTGCTTTTATTAATTGTATGGCATTCTTCTCATATTTTAAAGTTATTACTTAGACTTCTATTTTTATCCGTATTTAAGAGCAAGTTAATCTTCAGCTAATAATCTTATCTTTTTAGGAGTTTTTAAAATAATATTCAATATAAAATAGCTGAGACTTTAATGGAAAAATGAATTAGAATTTAAATTTGAAATGTAAAAAATCAGCAGTTGTTTCGGATTTAAATAATTACCACGCTATTCAGCGACATGAAGTTCAAAGAATTTATGTAATTGCAACATTAGTGAGGGAGCTGCAAAGTTGTAAGTGAATCTATTTCATAAGATACAAAATATCAAAATGACAGAGAGAGTGTAAAATTATAAATCACTACTGTTGGATACTATGATGATAATTATAGTTGGAAATTGCATTAAATTATTCTTAGCTTTTAATAAATCTGCAGATTATGAGTGTTTGAGCCATTTTAACTGCCAAAAAGTTTTATCTTTTTAATTTAACGAATCTTTGATTAAATTTAATTCTCAACTTTCTATATTTATAAATGAGTTCTTTTTTCTATCTTTATTGTGCTGGGATCCTCTTCAAATGCTTATTTTTACATTTTGTGAAAGCTTGTAATTAAATTCTTAAATTTTTAATAAATAATTTATTAACTCAAAACAAAACCATTTATACAATAAAATAATATCCAAAAATTATCGTAGTTTAAGAGGAAACCATTTTATCATTTATTGAATTATAAACATATTATTTATTATGTAGTCAATCTATGAATTAAATGTATATTTATTTAAGAATGCATAAAATTAGATATATTTTGAATTTCGCCCTTGGTATTTCATAAAATTTATTTCTAAGAGTTTAAGTTTCCTTAAATAAATACAATTTACTAGTTTTCAATTGAAAAAAATCGATTATTAAAAAAGAAAAAATATTCTCCTATTTCTATAATAATATACAAATTTGGAGTTCCAGTAAAGAAACTAGCAACAAGTGGAAGTAAAGCAAAGTTGTAGTTGGATAAAAGAAGAACACAGAAAACTAGAAAAATTATTGCAAAGAAAGGAGGCTTAAATGAAATAATTTATAGAGCTTATTTATTCCAAGACTACCTAAATATATCCAGAACAAATGATGACTGATTGAAGAATTTACAACTTTTATTAAATATCACACAGATTGTTCACAAAATATTACTATATTTTCATTTTATTCCTCATGAGAAATAAAAAAAACAGAGTTAGACTCAGAAGGATTAGACTTTAATTAAAAAAATAACTTAAGGGATTGAAGGTGGGCAAAATATAACATCTAAATTTTTTCTTGATTGAAAGCCTTGATAATTGTACATAATATTGTCATCCCGGAATTAAAAAACACAACTGCCACTTTTTTCGGGAGTGGAGACTTAGAAGTTGGTTTCCGGGAGTTCGAAAGAAGAGAGGTAGCTGGACCAAGATTCAAGTTTTAGTAGCCTGGATTGCTCTTTTACAACATTTCAGAAAAGAAATGAGAAGGCAGTTAAATGAGGAATATATCAAATTCCATTTCTAATTCAAATTAATTAAAAGACGTTAAATATTAAAATTCCATGTTGGTAATATAATATAATGACCTTCTCATTTCCAAGTTCTTTTTAAAGATTTGACTTGGATCCAATGCATTTCAATGAGATTCTTGGGCCAGCTGCCACTCTTTTTTGGGAACCTCTTCTGAACCTACTTTCAATTTTCCACTCCTAAAAAATGTGACAGAGAAGGTTTTTATCCTGTGTAAAATATAGGGATGGTAGTAAGAATTCATTAAGGCTCCATCTTTTGAGCGATTATTACTATCTACTCTATAGAAACTAGATTATTAGTGTTCAGGTCTTTAGGGTCTTTAGTTGCTTTGCTAAATTTTTTTAAAATGCCAAATCTTTGATATTTTTATCCACTTCTTTCAAATCTCCACTCTAAAATTTTCCTACTTCACTCAACCGAGTCACCTATTCAGTGAGAATAATATTTTAAAGTAATTCCTTGTTTAGAAATAAAGATGCCTTCACGAAATCTACTATCCTCTCGAGCTGAAGCTTTATGATAATTCGAGATTTGAGGATATCTAGAATTAAAACTCTCTAAGAAAGCTGTTCCATTAGCTCAAAAATATTAACTTTTGGCTTTTTAAGTAAATTAATCTCAGCTTAGCACTTTTATGATACCCTCCCTAAGATTAAGTACAATACCTAAAAGTATCTTTAGCTGGCCTTGGTGAAGAATTTTGCTAAGTTTGGAAAGAATGATTCAATTTCAGGTTGTGAAAACGAGTATTCTGAAAAGAAATCTATTACTAAGAGATTTTCTCTTGACATCTTAATCAGTAAAATTGTTGGTAAGTGACTCAATTATTTGAGTTAGCTGAACATAGAAGACCTTCGTATGAACTCTCTCATGTCGAATAGATCAATTATGAAACTATATAGAGTATCCTTGAAAGTGCCATTTTCTATATAGAGCTCAGGGAGGTAAATTTATGCTGAACAATGAGCCATTATCACTTGAATTGGTTTCATACGTTTAAGTTTTTTATAGCACTTTCAGTATCATGCTACTTAAGCATCTCTATATCCTTTTTTCTTTGAGTTTTATCCTATATTAAAAATCCAACATTTTATTATAAAGAATATAAACATTTCAATTATAATTTGAAATTACATTATTAAATATTCAAAAGATTTTGCTCTAAAACGAATTATTTAAAATATTAAATATGTTCAATTATTTAATATTGGAATTGCTTGAATGAATTGCTCCTCAATAAACAGAATCCAAATAAATCTTTTATAAAAAATTTGATTTTAAAAAGTCATAAATAAATGAGGATGCAATATGAATTCCACATAAATTAATTTCTCTAACTATTAAAAACTATTAAGATTAAGTGGAATTAAGTATCCCACTGGGATTAATATATAATAGGCTTTTATATCACCCACTAAAACACGCTCATACCTAGTCTGACCTGATGCTACGTGTTAACCCATGATGTCATTTATTCAGTATGACGCACCGCTCTCATTTGGGGACGAGAGATAATCCCCAGTCGACTTGACAATCAAACACCCCCGTTGGCTACCACTCTGAGAACACCTGTGCCACCGGCTCGAATAAACAGTGCAAAAAAATCCTAATTCACTATGCTGGTCAGGCTTTTAAAACTTGTAATATGACTATAATTCTTAGAATTATGTATTCACTTGATCACTATTTATAAATATATCTAGAAGGATGTATTTAAAAATAAATAATTAAAAGTATCTTTATTTTATTTCTCCTCCATCAGATCTGGAGATCAGTCCTTTTAATTTTGAATACTTTAAATTTAATTCAGAATCTAGAACTACAAAAGCTCTATTTAAAATAATATATTATCGGTAAGGGTATCTGAATAATTATCTCTCATTCCATTCATAAAAAATTTAGAATTTTTTAATAACCACAATATCTTGATTTTTATTTTTAAAAAATTTAAAGAACTAGAACTCTTGGCTGGAGAATAAGAAATATTTGGACTTGGGAAAACTGAGAAACTACCACTTATCTATGAAAGCCAGTTGCTATGAGAGGAATTTAATAACCTAAGCTCTATGAATCAAATTAAAATACGTAGACTAGAATATTTTCCCTCTTAGTATGCACCTATTTTTATTCATTTATATTATTGCTGGATTGGCAAAGAAATAAACTTTTCGATCTTAGATAAAACGCTTTTGCAAATATTGACAGGCTAGTGATGAGAATTAAAAGAGCGAAATTGCAATTTCGAATGTTATAATGTTAAAAGGGAATTAAAAAATCCTAACCTGAATTCTACACAGCTTGAATAACAAGAACAACATTTTTTTGCGCTTTCTCTTCACTCTACAATTTTAAACCTATATCATTTGAAAGCCTAAATAATAAAAATATCGTAAATCTATAAGAAACATGATAAACAATAAAAACTTATTGCCACTCAAGATCTGCTAAATAGCTAATCATAGTCCAAGCATTCTTTATTATACACTCACATAAATAACTGATAGATTTTTAAGCAAGTAAATCCAGCTCAACTTATTCAAAAGAAGAAAAGGGGTTTTAAAATAATATTTTTTAATTAATCTATTGTTTTCATGAAAAATTAATAGAATGATATTTTAATTTTAAATTGCCTTCAATGAATGTTCCTGAGATAAAAATCTTGGACTTTTGAACGTCTATTAAATTTTTATTGAATGCTGTAAAATTTGATTCTGAAATATTGACTAAATTAATAAATCTTTTTTATTAACTAAGCTGCATCTTAAAATCTCTATTATAAAGCATTGCATAATTATGCTTGAAAATATTAAATGAAATTTTGTTTATTTTCTCCTGCTGTTGTTACATTTTGAATGGACACTTAGCTGATTGTTATATTTTTAGCTGAATCTAGTTTTATAAATCTGTCATTGCTATTTTTATAATTATACAAATGACGTTTAAAAAGTTCCCTTTAATTAAAATAATTCAATTTAAATAGAAGTATTCAAATTAAAATTCCAATTAAATTTATTTTAGAGGTTGAAATTATAAAAACTAGAATTTGTCACGCTCACCTTATTGATAAAATTATAACCAAATAGAAATAGTTTTGTTTAATGAAGATTACTATTCTACCAAAATATTCAATTTAAAAGTCTCAATATATAAGATAACTCTTAGGATAAACTGCTTTCGCAAAAGTTTAAATCGCTAATCATTTATTTTCTTTCGAAATTTTAATCTTAACACTGTTTCCAAAATGATTAAAGTGTTTAAAAATCTGATATTATTCATTATGAAATAAATTCAAATGGCTTTTAATATTTTATACAAGCAGTTATTTAACTTCATTTTCTTTAAATTTGTAATAAAGCTTTTTAGAAAGAACAAAATCTTTAAAAGATATTCTTTTACAATAGTTGTAAGAGAGTTCATAAATTTTACTGTAATGTTGCTAACATATGATGAATCAATTTCTATTTCACTATTAAGGTTTGAAGATATTGCAAATAAAGTTAATCAATTATCAATTTTATAATTGTATGCTGTAATATATTTATAATATAAAACTTACTTAATTGTAAAAACATTGAAATTTCTAAACAGTCAAATTCTTTAAATTCAAGCTATATAAATATGATGACTTCTCAATTATTGATTGGGCTGCTTTAGAGATCTTTTTTTAACTCTTTGTGATGATTAATTTAATAATTTTAATATATCAACGTTAGGTTAAAGCACTGAACAAGAAAAGTATTATTTATAGAGATTTGAAGCCAGACAACTTACCTGCCACTGCTTTACCTCCTAATGACTTCCATTCTTGCTACCCTTTATTTTCCATTAAAAGCTTCGCGATAATCGTAAATATACTGACTCTAAAATACCTCATAAATTGTTCTTTATTTAAATTCGCAAAGATTTTTAAATATATCTAAGAATTTAAAAGAAAATAATTTAGAAATACATGCTCATTCTTGTTAAAAATTATATGAATTCTAGTTTGATTATATTATTTTCGTTAATTATTTTGAAAAAATGTCAGCCGCTGGTGTCACCCATTCCATCTCTAAAAAAAAAAAACGCAATTTTACAGAGTTGGCACGGGAGGTCGACCCAGCCAGTCCGGCCACCACGCCATCAGCCGCCACACCTGCACTCAGCCAGCCACTGAGGCCGACCTCCACCACGCCGACGGCTCGACCCTCTCACAGACCTTGGGTGAGGTCTCTCGGACTTGCCGAGGGTGAGAGCTAAAGATGGTCGAGGGAGTTCGGAGCGACAGCTCCCCCGTCGGCGTGGTGGAGGTCGGCCTCAGTGGCTGGCTGAGTGCAGGTGTGGCGGCTGATGGCGTGGTGGCCGGACTGGCTGGGTCGACCTCCCGTGCCAACTCTGTAAAATTGCGTTTTTTTTTTAGAGATGGAATGGGTGACACCAGCGGCTGACATTTTTTCAAAATAATTAACGAAAATAATCTAAACAAACTAGAATTCATATAATTTTTAACAAGAATGAGCATGTATTTCCAAATTATTTTCTTTTAAATTCTTAGATATAATTAATCAAAACTGAGACACTTCAACTGCCACTGATTAATTGCATTTTAATTTAATATATAATTTAATTCTCTTTTTTATTAAATTCTCAGCTATAGTAAAACTTTAATTATGATACCTTAATCTAAAGTATTTATATTTAAGGGGAGGAAATCGCGCATAGAGGCCAAAATTGGCCCAAAATACCAAAAATTTGTTTTTTGCGTTCAAAATTTCCATGGGCCTTAAAATTTACAATTTTATATTTCTCTGTAAGTACTAAAAACAGACTCTAATCTTATTTACCTATAAAACTAAGCATTTCCATAAAGTTTCGCTAATATTTTCCCTAATTAAAACTAGCCCTTCATTTTCTACCGTTTCTTTAATTGTATTCCTAAAAAATTTATAGGGTATCACCTCAACTATAATTTTTAAGAAAAAAATCCTGAAAGTAGAACAAAATTAAGATAATAAGATTCCTTTCAGTGTTTTAAATCTCTAACTTCGAATTTAAAATATATATAAGGGCTCTGTAATATTTTTGTAGAAGTATTCGAATGAACATTTTCTTAACTTTAGAATTGGCATTGAATTTTTATCAAGTAAGGTGCTTCATTTATTCCACTTATGTTAATTTTAAATTATAGTAGATAAAGTATTTTGAAGTAGTTGACTTCAGAATTAAATAAATATGAGCAAGTCCTGCACTTACTACACCGCCGGGAACGCGGGTTGGCATACAGCCAAAAAACTAATCAGAGCTTAAGAAGCAAAGCAAAGAACGCCCATAAAATAAGTAAAGTAAATTAGAGTTATTATATGTCTTTAGATACTTTAAGAGAAATTTGCAATCATAAATTTTGAGCCTCATGGAAATTTTGAAAGCAAAAATCTATTCTTTTACAATTTTAAGGCTAATTTTAAGCTTTTTTAACCATGAATTGGGTGAGGTTAACTTCCGTCCTCTCCCAAATTTAATAAGCGCACTTCAGTTTGGAGTAGAAGATCTTCCATAGATAGTTTCCTTATCTCAAGATCTCTCCGTAGACTGTAGCAAACATCTATCTTTGAAATGGCATAACTTACAAAAATATTAATCGAGTAAATTATAATAAGCCTACAGCCTTTGGTTTATGCTCTTAATTATTTTTAATAATTCAATAGTTTTTAAGTCCAATTAAATTTGACTTTATATTTTCCTTATAATATTTAAATGAATACTTATCCAATGCAAAATCTAGCAATCATAAATTTTTGAAGCTCTTTGAGCATTGATTTATGAATAAATACCAGCTTCCTTCACCATAGAGAAAATAAAGGACTATTATTGAGGATAAAGTCTTCATAATTGTTATTATACATTTATAGTTTTATTTTTGAAATTGTAAAAATATAATCAACTTTTGAAAAGTTAACGGAAAGTAATGAATGAATTAATGATTCCCCTAAAGGGTATTCAGGCCAGTAGTCATATAACAGTAAGTAAAAAAAATTAATAGAGATTAGTAAGCAAAAATTAAAATATAGAGATTAACTATATATAACTTACTTCAGATTAAAATAATAGATATGGAGTTTTTTCTCCACTCTATGCCCCTTTGGGTCTACTCATTAATTTTCAATTTTAATAATTCCCAAGCCCGCCCACCATCCAACACGTACAAGAGAACTACAAACTAGGTAAATAAATATGCTTCTTTATTTCTATAGATATATTTTAGAGATCAAGTCAAGAAAAAAAAAACTCAAAATATTTCAGGAGCTATATAAGATGGAGTTCCACAGAATAAAAATAAAGATAATAATTATTCTGAAAAACATGGAGTAAATCAAAAATTATGTAATTATTTTAAATCCCTACTTTGCTTACTTTAGGTTTTGTGCACGCCTTGGGCGGTGGGCGGGCCTCGGAATTATTAAGAAAGAAATTTAATAAGTGGGCGTAGGGATATAGGAGGGAAAAATTCTCCATTACTAAAATTTTTAATGTGATGTAAGTTAATATAACAGATGTCTTTATTTATAATTTGGCTAATTAATCACTTATTGGTATTAAGGCTCACAGTTATAAATCTAATGGGTGAGTTCCCTAATGTAGCTATTTATTATTTTTCAATTCCCATTACGTTATTAACAACAATCTTAATATAGTTTTTACAATTTCAAAAATCAAACGATAAATGTATAATAATGAGCAATAGAACAAGTTCTATAAAATTGCAAATGGAGACTCTTAAACTGCGAGATATTTTAAGAGCTTCTATCGCAAGCGTTAAAGAAAAATAAATCCCAGGGCAAATAATTTATTCTAAAATGAATTTCAATAAATCAGTAATAATTAATTATATAGTAATCTATAAAAAAAAAAATAATCTAATAGAAATATTTATTGTAGTCAGATAAAGTCTCAAAATCTTCTAGTTAATTCCCAGCATAGATTAATCTCAACTATTCTTATGGTATTTATTCAATTTACTGTATTTTTTCCTTAATGGCTTTAATGTTGTCTGAGCTCTTTACATTTAAAGTCAACCCTTTTCCAGTTAAGGTTCGTACGCAGATCTACATTTGTTATTCTAAAGTTAATATTTAAAAGTTTGAAATTTATTTCAAAGTTATAAATAAAACAATTAATTATTTTAGGGAGAGTTATATATACCCTGGTTAATTTTAATAAAATAGAATCCAAGAATTTAAGTTTAAAGTTTTACGCTATAAATAAGATACTTGATATTTTCTCCATAATTTTTGATTTACAGTTTATGATCTAATTTTTATTAAAAATATATTTATTACACAGTTTTTATTTTCGCTTTTTTCATATTTTGCTAGATATTCTAAGCGTAAATTAAATTTACTTAAATTCTAATTATAATTATAGCATTAATTGTTTCTCTTTCCTTTAAATAATAAATTCGCCAAATGAAAAAATAATGTTTAAAAATATGATTTCATATATTATTTATAATAAAAATAATTGGTTAAAAGACCTAAGCTTAAATTAATTAAATGCACTTGCCTTCTCCATGGAATAACATGTTTCTTACTCTTCATTTATATTTTTGAACTCACTAAATCTTCTTTGGTGTTTTTGCTTTTGCAGTTATCTTAAGATAGACATAATCTTGCTTTTCACCTTCTAAGTATCTTAAAACTCCGTCTGAGGGTGCCTCAGTCCAAGGTATATTCACATCAACCAATTTAGAAGTCTTTCCATTCACTTAGAATTCGCAATTACAAAGCATCATCGTTTTGATAGAGCTGTAATTCACTTGCATTTAGCAAGCAGGGCATTTCTACAAACAGATTACCTCATTCAAAATACTAATTATAATTTATTTTATTCAAATGGTAAGTGCCCAAAC
>JAJKFJ010011187.1:0-13137 GCA_027382625.1 Tetmemena sp. SeJ-2015 | reverse complement strand
ATAAATTCCACCTAGATTTAAACTCGGTTTTCAACTGTGACTATCTCCACATGCTACAAATGGACTCCAGCTGTAGAAAGGTCAACGGAAACTAGAATTTTAAAAAACAAAGCTGAAAACATAATAACAATTACAACAGCTGTAGCAGCAACAGCAGCAAAGACCTCAATTTAATCAGCCTTCGTAAAATCCATTTCAAACAGCAAACAGAGGTGATAGCTAGCCAAACCCTTTCTTGAAGTAAAACTTCTAGTCTCAGAACTAAAATGGATTTTTTAGCAATCCAACTTTGAATTCCCCAAATCAGTAGCCAAATCAGCAGGATTTCTCCTTCACAAACGAAAATCAGCAGCAAGTTCAATCCCCAGCTCTAGACTAGAACTTCAGGAACTCTGGAACATTCAATCAGGTGGATCCATAGCAGTAGAGATATGAGTAGATGCTGAGAGATCTAGAAGATGACAGTGACTCAGATTTCGAGGAGTGCAATGAAGATGACTTGACTCCTGAGGAGATTAGGGATATCGAAATGTTTAAAGAGATCTTAGAATCTTAAAGACTGTTCAAGCAGCAGATGGAGCTTGAGGCTCATCAATACAAGATGCTGTTGTAAAACTCCATGAGGTAACTTTTGAATAAGCTGCCTCCAGAGATTAGACAAATGAATGCACAGGAGTTTTTGAGACGCCAATCAGAAGATGAGAAATTTGAGAGAAAGTACAAAATAAATGAATGGATGTATAATATCTTTACAATCTTGCGTTTGAGTTTGTAGATAACTCAGGGTTAGGGATACTTTCCAATCTTATATTAGTTGCATATTTTTTGCTTTAAATGTTAAATTTGGAAAACAATTATCAATAGTGATCAAGGAAGTATAATTTTCATCAAATATACTAATTCCTATTTCGACTATATAAAATTGAAAAAGAGGTTAAATTTCATTGAACTATTTAGGCTTAAATTTAGTTTTTTAATCTACAAAAGATCTTTAAGCCAACTGTCAATGATTAAAGATCAGCTGAAGATGCTTCTCAAATTTTTAATTCTATGTTTGACAACAATCTGCAATAAAACAATAGAGTGGAAATGAAAGATGAAGTTGTGCAATGTCGCAAAAGCATGAGGCTCAGTGGGGTTGGTGCCTTTCCGATTGAAGAAGAAGAAAAAGTTCCTCCTATCCGCAAGTCAGATCAAGAAGTCTAATCTTAGGTATCTCAGCAGTGCCACTCTATTCAAGTTTCTCCCTCCTTGATGGACGCTTTCATTGAAGAAAAGATAAGCCAAAGAGACCAAGAAAGGGAGAGAAGATCTTTGATGTATAAACCGCCAGAGGTGCTCTCTCAAAGAAGTTCCTTGCAGTTTGACGCTCTCAATTCTCAGAGCATCAACATTTGAAATATTAATTTCATTGTTCCACCTCCAGATAATCACAGGGAATCTTCACTTGCAAGAGAACTGAATTATCCCATGCAAGAAGCTCAAGAAGAGCAACCTGAGGAACCACTTTTCCGAAGGATCTATATTCTAAGAAATTCTAGACAAATTTTAAATTTATCTCCAAGTTGAAGAGAAGAGTTATCGATGAAGAGGATGAAGAAGGAGAAGAAAAAAATGTTCAAACAGCTTTGAATGAGAGACCTTCCATCAAACCTGATGTGATTATGAGCGAAGAAGACCACCCAGAGAGTTAAGACTTCTAGGTACCAGTCATTATCCAATCTTAAACCAAGAAATCATCTTCAGCTTAGCCAAAAAAGAAGAAAGAAGCTAAGAAGAGAATATCTAAGTCCTCTGATCATTCTAAGAAATCTAAAAAGGAAAAGAAAAATTCCTCCCTTGATCTTATAAATGATGAGGAGCCTCTTAAAAGCAGTTAAGTAAAAGCTAATTAGCTGATAAGTGAGTCTTTTGATGACTGCCCTCGAGATGACAGCTTAGATGAGGAGGATCATCTTCAGCTCATCAACAACTCAGCAGGAGTTTAAAACACTCAGGCTGATGTTGTGATGAAGGATGAAACAGTCGAGGATAAGGAGGAGAAGACTAAGACTAAAAAGAAGGCTTCAAAGAACTAAGCATCAAGAGGAAGGTCTAAGACTGTTAAGACAGCTGCTAAAAAGCCCAAAGCTAAAACTGTATCTAGAAATCAATAGAAGAAAGGCAGACCTTCAGCTGAGAAAGTAGTTTTGACTTCGGATGAGTCGTTTGATTCTTTCACCGATGATGGATAAAGAGGTTTGGATGAATCTATCGTGAACAAGCATGTCGTCACGAGGGCTTAAATTAGGCAGTCACTTGAGGGTTCGAGGCCAAATTCAGCTTTGAAGACTCGTATTGAGCGAGAGCCTGAGTTGGAGGTTACAAAGCCTACAGTGAAAGTCAAGAAAAATGTGACAATCGTACCTCCAGTAGGTCATATCACTAAGTCTAAGGTCACAAATTTGAATGAACAGCTAACTCTCATTGGTCATGAAGAGAATTCAATTGCGAGGAAAGACTATTAAATCTGTAAAAAGAGAAGTTTAATAAGAAGTAAAAATAATATAGTTTGCAATATTTGAATGGATCTTTGAATGAAGAGAAAAAGAGAGGATAGTCAAAGAATGCCAGAGCTAAAGCTTAAAATACCAAAAGAAAGGGCCTCTAGAATAAATCTAAGTACCAGCCAGAGAGTATTGAATCTTAGAGCAAAGACTCTTCAATTTTAACTGAATTAAATGAGGTTGAAGAGGCAAACAATCTAGCGAATTAAGAGAACAGCAGCAGAAGAGCTAATTCTAAGAAGGGTAACGCAAAGAGTCAAGCTTCTAAAACTCTTCAAAATTAACCCACATCATAATCAAAGGTTGACATTACCTTACATAACTCTCAAAACCTTGAAAATTATTTGGTTGAGGATGACTACAAACCTACTGAGTAAATTAAGAGCAAATAGGTGGTAGCACCTTCATCTCGCACTTTGAGGAGAAACAATAAGAAGTGAGCTTTATGAGTTTGATAAATTTAAATTTTAATTTTGGCCCTAAACGCAATTTGACTTTTTAATCATAACTTTTCCTCATATTTAATACCTATTCTTTATGAGATAAGTCTTGCGACGAACCTCTAAGAATAGGCGTGTAAGATTATCATAACACAAGGAGGTTATTGATGTGATCCTCTTTGCTGACTCAAATCTTAAATCTCTATTCTCTCATGTAGCTGATATTGACTATCCGACCGCATCTGAGCGGCTGAATATTTCTAAGCTTATTGAGAGGGAAGATTACAACCACATATTAATGGAGCTAGTAGCTCATCATCATATTTACTATTTCATTTATTAATTATATTTCTATGATGCCCGCTCATTAACAATGACTTCGCAAATTAAAATACAATTTAATTTAATTTGTGAGACTTGATAAACAACTTGAAGTTTGCTGGGAACGTGGGGCGCTACGACGCAGTGTTCGCTGGGACTGCCCTACCCTACCTCTTTGTGATCAACTAAGAACTCATAGCGCCCAACTTCAGCTACTTGTTCGACTCAGTCACAGTTTCCAACAACACTTTCTACAACGGATACGGAATGATCTACCTAGACATCAAGGTACTCACTAAACCAAATCATGCTCCATTATAAACTATAAACAACCATTGCAAGTTTATAACCAACTCAGTATTCGCTTCCAACAACAGAATGGACGACGAGACCAACAATGGACTGCTCGTGCTCAAACTGGATGATTATCAATTGATATTATGATCAGTACGCGATAAACATGGTGAACAACACTTTCAAGGACGTGTACACCAGCAGCAACATGAGTGCCATCTATTTGGAATTGCGACCCACCTCCACAAGCACTGGTGGTCTCTCCACAACCATTCAACTCTACAACAACTCCTTCGATAACATCATCACAAGCTCCACTGTCAATTCAGTGGCTGCGAAAGGCTCCCCCATTTTCTTCATAGAGAGCACGACCTCTCTGAAGGTGCTGACTGGGAGTCTGAGCATCCTCGTAAATGTGACTCTCTGCACGTTCAAGAACATCAGAGCGGCTCCTGACATGGGGTTGATTCACTAGGGAGAGAGTTGGTTCTCCTCCTCCAGCTACTCCATCCAAATGCTGCTGACTGATGTCACTGTTAAAGTTTAAATATCTTTTTGCTTTATAATTTATTTGCTTTCTATTTTAGCAACATTACCCAAGGGCACTTCATGAAGGTTGGAGATAAGAAATTAGTAACAAGCTTAAAATATTTTATATATTTTATATTCCCAATTTGCTATTGTATTTTTATCAATTTTTAAAGCGCAGGATTCTAACAACTGATTTCTGTTAATCGAGCAATCGTCTCTAACATAAATAACGGTAGTTTCCTGGAGATAGGGCAAGATATTGGAAACGTACTCTCTGTTTATATTAATTTTATTTAGTTGATCGATCCTGCTAAATAATAAACAGCTAGTTTTCAAACTTCAACAATGGCTCAGCCCTCTATAGAAAAGGCTAAGGACTAATTTTTTTTAATTATTTTTATAAAAATTAATTTCTAGCTCTACTTTTGACAATAAGATAGTCTTCACCAACAATACCTTCATAAAGGATTATTTAATTAATTAAATGAATAAATAAGTTTAATGAACCTTCAAGAACTTATACAATGGAAGTGCTATCTACATAGTGGGTGATGATAATGTAGTCTCAGGCTCCAATATCAATTGAAATAATAGATAGAATATTTATTATCAATTTTGTGGCCACCATAACAAGTCAGCAGATGGATACTTTAGGACAAGCGCCTATCAATCTGGTCTCTTCGATTTATAGAATAAATTTTTTAGAGATCTATAAAGGAGGGGCAAGTGTGAACTACCAATTCAACCTGCTCAATAGTCAGTTTACAAACATCAGTGCCAATATACTCTTCTTGTCAAATCTAAATATCTCAACCACTGGCAATAAAAAAAAAATATGATACACTCATTTCGTTTCCAAGAATATTTTCTTGGAATGTTATTATTAACAGAACCTTCGACACTCATTCAATATATTTCTTTCATACTCTAAGCATGAATACAGTTTTGAAATCACCTATCAGGCTGGGTGATTTGAATGTTACTACTACAGCAGGTAGTGTAAATCAGATAACACTAATTCAGAATACTAATTTCGACAACGTGAATAACACTATTCATCATAGTTTAATTCATATTTATTTCGACGATTATCATTTAAATTTAAATTGGAGCGATTGCAATTATCAGCAGATATATAGTATCTTACCTCACAATTACTCAATAACTCACTGTCTTTAACTGCCGTTTTTCTAACTATTCAAGTGGAAATGGTTTATTTTTAGGACCTCAAGCTTTCTCCTCCACCAATGGAGATAAATTTAGACGAATAATTTATAAAAATATATGACTATAATAATTACATTTATCGTAGAAACCAATAGTATCAACACCTGCTAATTCTACAACTTCTCAACTGGAAACGCTATTTGAATAATTTATATTTTTATAGTGATAGCAAGCAAGACAGTGAGCAGTCTTGGTTCATATACTCTGCTTTTCTATTTGAAAAGCCTGAATTTCACTCTCTTCTCCTCAAAGTCAGCAATAGATATTTCATCCTCCACTATTTCAGCATCTTTTAAACTTATAATCAAATTAATTTCCAAGAGATTTATCGCCAACATAATTTATAGAGTTTATCAGTGACACCTTCCAGTTAGAAAGCAGCACATTTAATTCAATAGCAGGAAATGGATTTGGTATTCAACTTAGTTAAGCTGTCGCTACGGCATATATCTTGAACTTGAAACTAATCACTGACTGCGTCTTTACAAACATTCAATACCAAAACTTATAATCAAATTAAATATTTTTTAATCTTTAAAGAGAAATATTTTTCTTCATTTATGTTGCTTTGGTTTAATTTTACTTAAATTTATTTATTGATAAAAATGATAGTGTTATGGGAGATTAGATTGGTCTGAATGCAATCTATTTTGGCTCTTCAGGATCAAACATAGCAGCTGGTTACATTAATCGCACTCATAATGTTTAATTTTATATTCAGTTTATAAATATAGTGTTTCGAGAACCACATTCACGAGCATAGGATAGTCGGCTATCAACATCTCGAGCGTCACAGCTACATCATCTGCATCTGAAATCAAATCCATAATTACTCTGACTGATTCTATATTAATTTTTTTAATTCAACCGTCTATATGGCTTAGAAGTCAGCTCTTTACTATGGACCAAGAAATTTAAATGCTGCCTCTACTCTTTCCTCAATCGTTCTAATAAATAACTCACAGCTCACTTACTCAACGACAAAAATTATTATCCTTATAATTAATTACTGCTTGGGAAACGCGATATTTTTCGACCAGATGACCTCAGTAAATAAAGGAAAGATAGAAATATTGTTTGCGCTCTACAACTCTGTAGTTAATGTTAATATTAATTTAAGTCAAACATGTGACTGGAATAGGAATGTACAATTCATTTTGTGTTTATGAAACACCTGCATTTATATACTTTTAAGATAAATTGAATGGAGGGTATAGCTTAACTCCCTCCTCAGATGTGTAAATTTAGCTCTAATCCTAGAACAACACCCTCCAAAATATATCATCTTCAAAACAATCATGCAAAATTTAAGTTTAATATTATTTGTGTCTTCAGGTATCCAGGTGGGAGCTATCACTTAATCAGGAGGAGCTCAGTTGAGCCTAATAATCAATGTGTACAATACCACTTTTACCACAATCGGTTTAAATGGAGTCCATCTCTCCTCATTCGATATAAATATTTTCAAATTGTGTTTTAAGTTTAGATGGTTCTACTATATCTTCGAGTGGCTTGTACTAATCCACTTACACTTTAAACACATTCACATCAATCGCTCAAAATGGAATATTTATAGACTCTAGAAACCTTGCCTCACTGAGTTCAATCACTCTCACCAACAAGATTCAGAGCAACTAATTCACGAACATAGGCAGTAGTGGCTTCATGTATAGAGTATAGACTTTTACAGCGCAAGGTCAAGTCTCTTAAACTGAAACAATAGTAAACTTTTTAAACAATAATAACGGTGGGCTTTCGCGGTGACGTGGCACAACTGATCAAGGAGTTACGCCTGTGAATTACTTTAAATCGATTAAGTATTATATGCCCGTTAGGGATGCTTAATTCCTTAACTATTAATTTATTAATTTAATTTAAACAATAATAAAATAATTGGAGAAAATATTTATAAAGTATAGACAACACATTCACTACATGTGGCTCAGATGCTATCTCTCTTCCTTAGAGAATTATATCCACAGCTAGTTCTTATACATAAGTGTTGACTATGACGAAATTGACTATTAACAGCATTATAGGAAATGGAATAAATAACATTTTAATTATATTGGAGTAATATTTTAGAGAAAATCATAAATTTAGTTTAATTGAAGAAAAAATTTATTTACAAAACAAAAATAAAAAACAAAGTTGTCTAAAATTTAAAATATATAAATGATTTGGTACTTTCTTAAAATATAATTTTAGATTAGAAATTTTTTTGATAAGTAATTCTCTAATTATTTTTTGTTAAATTTGATTTGCTTATCAGGCATAATAAGCGTTGGTAGCTTCAAAATCTCAAGTGCTACAGGCTATAGCAGCACTACTACAATAAATTCAAATACCTTCACAAACTTAAGTTAAAACGGCATTTCAATATCCAACTAAGACATCACTAATACGCAAGGCACAGCTGCTATTGTGCTTAGTCTCACCTCAATGACATTTACAACTATTAACTAGACTGCTATCAGCATAGGAGCAAGGACTGTAAATTCAGGCAGCTCGACTACCTCTCTAAATTAATAGTTCACAGGTTTGACTATGAGTGCCATCAGCTTTAATGGAGTTTACCAGGATCCACAAATCATAAAGACAACAAGCACAGTGAACTATCTTCAAAACTTTACCCAATGCAGTTTTGCGAACATTGGCAACTCCTCGGTTCTTTTTAATCTGTTAGATGTCTCATCAAGAAATACTTTATTTCAATTTTCATCTAGCTCCTTAGATGTAGGCAATCTACTTTAATATATAACGATGAACCGTATAATCTCTGGAGCGGGCTTTGATCTTGGAAGACTCAACTCAGTTACAACAAATGCAACTGGAAGCACCATCATAAAATATTTTTGCTTGTTTACTTTCATAAGATTTACTCTGTAGCATAGCATTTTGAATTATGTGCAAGGAGCTCTAAATGGCTATGGGCTTTTTGTAGGTAACTCCAACGTCTGGAGTTAATCTTTGATAACTTACTATATATATTCAATATGATTTAAGTTAGGGCACTTTAGTGTTCAGGACTAACTTCTTGAACAACACACTGACTAACATATACCTGAGAGGGATGCACTTCAACTCCACTACACTTGGAAGTTAGGGAACACTTTTATAAAACTCAACCTTAAACAGCAACACCTTTAATAACATCACCACTTTCTCTGCACTTTATTACGACAATCAAAGTCTCAGCTCTAATTTAAGTATTGTGACTAAGCTGACTACAAAAATATAAGTAATGTGAGTTTTATAAGTACAATTAGGAATAACGTTTTTACATCGCTGGGGAGATCGAGCTACTCTCAGACTTTCCTTAATGTGCCAACTACAGCCACAAACTACAACCAGACTTTTATTTACTCAAACAACACATTAATCAAAAATAAATTGACTAATTTAAATAAGTAACACAGTGACTACTACGGGAGATTCAGGAATTACTATCACAGGTGGGGACTTCGTGACTGTCAAAGGAAATTATTACTTCACCATGCTGATAGATAGTGTCACCATGTCTTATCAGCAGCAGAGAGGCATCTTTTTCAACTCATCAACTAACTTATTGTAAAATATTTAAACTATTTCAGCAGCTGGATACATATATTTTACCTCCACAATATTTATATCCTCTTTTTGTAATTTAATCACTGACTCGTCCTTCTCAAATGACTAGCAATCTGCTATCAGCTTCTAGAATTTCACTTACGCTTCTGGCCTGGACATAGTGGAGACTTATCTTTTCCAAAGACTGACCATCAACAACATGATTCGTAGTAGAGGTATATTCTTCAACAGCAGAGACTTTGATAGTTTAAATTCCATACTTACTTATTTTCTGTTAAAGTTTAGGACAGATAATTTCAAACTTCACCTTCGACACTCTAAATATCTCAAACATATAGTAGAGTCAAGGAATCGATAAACTCAATTAGTCTATAAATTCTTAGAAGCTGCTGAAGATGTCTTATCTGATTTAGAACTGCACATTCAATAGCATCTTGGTGGGATCTGGTTTCAGGATGACCAAAAATACTCTCCAGAGTAATGATGCTGTAGTCATGAGCATGCTCTTTATTAAGTCAACCTTCACAAATATAAGTAAAATATGTTTATAAACATATTCACAAATATAAACTCTGAAGGAGATGGAGCGTCACTCTATATCAATAACGAGTAATGCTAAGCAATTTTAATTATGCAGCTAGTTTTTAATTGATAATCGCAAATACAACTCAAACTTATGATTTGGAGATGCAGTCGATGACCTTCAAAAACATTCAGCAAGGAGGAGCCCTTAAATTTAGAGAGTTCAACAGCTACTCGAAGTTGGGTTACTCTTATACTATCACCATAAACTCATCTACTATTGACACAGTCACTAGCGGAGTTGGGGTTATCATCATCAAAGATTCAATCAAATCTGATGCAACCTATTCCTCTCAAGTCAATATAATTAACAACTCCAAGTTCAATAACATTTAGTCACTTAATCTTTAAAGATTTATCAAGCATATTCATTTTACCATCAGAGTTATTGAATGACAACCCTGCTATTCTTTTGCAAGAGGCATACGTAACTTGTTAAAGCAGTCATACTTCATTAATTACCATTTCAGACGCTTAGTTTAGCGGTTTATAATATTTTAAGCAACATCAACAAGGGGCCTGCTCTCATAATAAACTTCGATAGAATAGAAACTGAGGGCAATTTTATTAGCGCGACCTAAATCTCAAATACAAATTTCTTGGGGCTGACAGCTGCCTCTAACACTTCAGTGGGCATTTATCATACAAACATCTTTGCAGATAATGACTTTACTCAGAGTATATCTGTTTAATCTTGCATTTTGATAATAAATTTTAAAATTAGCTTTCCATTGTAATTGCACCTTTTAAAATATCTTAGATGGCTCTACTCTCAAACTTAATTTCACTGAATCAATTTTTTAATGCAAACTATTCGAGTCTAACATAACATCATTTATTATGAATTATTATAGATATTCTTATAAGAATGAGAATTTTAGAATATCATAAGGACTTTTTTCAAAAGTGTACAACTTCTTGAGTTCTGATTTCTTAAGTCTCCAAACAAACGAACTCGCAGCTATAATTTAAAATAATATATCATTTAATTGTGTGGGACAATGATGCTGTCTAAAAATAGGCCACAGATGTGAACACGCTGACTTTTACGAACTGCACTTTTTCTGGGAATATAGGGAATCTAGTTACATCCTCAGTGTTCATAGATAGTGGTTTAACTATGATCGCAACTTTCTCCAAATGTATCTTCAAAAAGATGAGTATGCTATTTTTAAAAAGAACAACGGCTTAGTTACAAATGAGATATACGCGAGAATTATATCCAAGATGAACATACTCTCTTGCAATTGGACAACTTCCACAAACAATTTAATGTTATTAAAATCTAATGGAAATTAATTTGAACTCGGCACAGTTCTTGCTTAAGGACATTTACGATTACGCGCTGCAAGTGACAAAGAGCAATTTCAATTGCGGTATCACTTACTTGGCTTCTAGTATTTTGACATAAGCATTATTTATAGTTATTTATAATGAATGACATACGATGATACTGGTCTGTAAACCAAAGCATCCCTTTTCAACTTTAAGCTGGCCCAGACGGAAATAAAAGCTACACCTTCAAATAAGTTCTAAACTAACACTTACAGTTACTGCAATCAAGTTTACAAGGGCTCAATCTTTCGAGTTTCAAACGGATCTCAAGTCTAAATATTTTATTAAAAGCTGTTCTTAAGATATTTAGAATTTTATGTTTTACGATTTAAACTCAACGTATACTTACAACTCAGCACTCTTTGGAGGTGTTATCTATGCCGAGAATTAAGACTCTTACGTTGTGATTGACACGCCGCAATTAATCTAAAAGAACAATGCATTTTACGGTGGCTTCATCTATCTTTTGCAACAAGCCAACGCCTCAATAATCACTCCCGCCTTCACTTAATTAATTTATTCTTTAATTGACTGCTTCTGAAGGAGCGATAGTTTATTCCCTCGATAGATGCTACCTCAGCATGACTTCTAATAAAATATAAAGATGTTCTTTTACAATCAAATCATCAGTAGCTTATAGGCGCGGAATGCTTGTGATTTAGACTGGTTCATGGTTTGAACTCAGCGATGGATCTTTATTAATATTAGAAAGCATTAAATATCTGCATAGCTGAATACTGCTTATCAGGAATCAGTGTTTGCCTATATTGATGGTGCCACTGACATAGTTATATACTCAGACTCCTTAGCAACTAATCTGAATAGATTCACTTGCACTATAAAGAATGTCAATATCTTCTAAAATGAAGTCTCATATGGAGGCAAGTTAAATTATTTCTCTAAATGAAAGGAAGATTATTTATTAAGTTGATATCGATTAGTGGAGGTAATCTGAGAATGGAGAATTGCCAAATTTACAAAAATTACATCTATCAAGACACCGAAGGTAATCCTCCATACAAATGTGTACTAACTTATTTTTTCTTATCCCTAAGTTTATCTTTGCTGTGAGTGCGAAAATTTGGGTCAGTAATACTAAATTTTCTGAGAACTATCAGACATCTTACTATACTTAACTAGCCAACAGATAGTTAGGAGACATGAATGGCGCATATATGAGCATAGGTAGAAATTCAACAGTCTACATAAACTCCTCGTCATTCACAAATGGTAGAGGCGTCTATGGAGGCTGCATTGCCATTCAGGGCACCTCTTAAACCTACATCTTTAATTCTACTTTCAGCAGTTGCTCAGCCCTTTTAGGAGGCGGTATCTATGCCTCAAATATAGACTCTTTAACAATAGATACCTGCAAGTTCACTTAGAATGTAGCTTTCAGAGCTAAAATTATTATTATTCTTCATTTGAGGGTACGGAGTAAACGTATATGTGATTAACAACAAACTGAATCTCACTCTCTTATCTTCCAGTTTCGGGAACTATCATAACTCAGTATTCCTCAGAGATGGACAGCTTCTCTACCTTAAAAACAATGTGTTCACAAACGAGAGTTTAAGAGCAACAGCCATACCCCTATAAGAGTACGCTGGAGGTCTGCACATTATAAATACAGTCACTATAACATTAACTGGTTCCAATAATTTCACAAATCTAAAGGGTTCAAGTGGGGGTGCTATTTACCTGAGTCTAGACATTAACTACAAGAATCTCTTCATAATTATAGCATACATGTATTCTCTATAGTTAGGTGGCGGCACTTTTTGATGGAGTAAACATCATAGGATGCTAGGCTACAGCAGATGGAGGTGGAATGTACTTGAGAAATATCAAGTAAACCAATAAGCAAAAATATTCTTTAGAAACAATTGTGTATTAGGTTTCAGTAACGATTTAGAATTCAAAAATAACTACAAGCAAAGCTACAAGCGGAAACGGAGGAGCGATCTAGTTCATATGCTACCAATCATGGAGCGATGTTTGTAATTTGTACATAAAGCAGTCGACCATTACCTTGAATACAGCGAGAATAGGAGGTGGAGTGAGGTTCAACTGGGTTGCCCCTATAGTTGACTCTTTTATTATCTTATTCATTTTGATATAAAGTGAAATACATAAATAGATTTTCTGAATAGTACCATATCAGATAATCAAAACCCCAAAACCCCATAATATGATAAGAAAGTGAAAATAAGTTGTGTATAATTAATTTCTTTATTAATACTTATAATCATGCTAAATTTTAACCCTAAACAGGCAATCTAAAGTCTTCT
>JAJKFJ010011174.1:0-13143 GCA_027382625.1 Tetmemena sp. SeJ-2015 | reverse complement strand
CGAGCTCTCTGTGCTGCTTTGAGGCTTCTCCTGGGATTGTAAATTTTGACTCATTGTTTTATTAATTAAATAGAGGTTGGAATTAATTAATACCTTTAAATGATCAATATATTTATTTATATATTTAGGTGTCCTATCCAATCCTGAAACATCAATTAACCAATATAAACCCTCTCTAGAGTTTCAAACTTATGTAATTAAGAAAATTTCTACGATATTATGCCTCATAGACGCTTAAGTTTCTAAACGAGAATAGCGTTCGCTCCTCCTTTACTTCTATTCCTGTTTATATCACTTGGCTAGAGCTTTTAAAATAAAAGAAGTATCTGCTTCTTCTTTGCTGATCTTGATCTGTTGTGGTGACCAAACTTTTATATAAATATTATAGAAAGACCCAAAGCATCTTCATTAACTGCTCTGAAACTCCTTCCAGTTTTAGAGGTAACATTCTTGGCTGTATTTGTTTGCCTCGCTCCACCACCTACAGTTGTTTTCCCTTCTTTCAGTTTCTCAATTTTCTCTTTCTTCACCTTCAGTTTTCGTTTTAGCTCCTTAATTACAATCTTTTACTCATCTATCTAATCTTTCTGCTCCTTTCTCTTTGCATCGGTGGCTTTGAACTCACTCTATAGTTCCCTATATTTCTATTTCAAAGCCTTGTACTTTGAGTAATAACGATTTTCATCTTCTTGTTTAGCTTTCTTTACGATTAAGGAGTTCTCTTTCTCAACCTAAGTCGGCAGCCTAATCTAAGAGGAGTTTTGCTTTTAGTCACTAAAGTAATTCTTGTGAAGATCGGAATGAGAAGTCTAATGGCGCCTCTTCAAAGTGTTTTCCTGGCTATTGACCTTACCCAAAGCGGGCTTACTTGTGTTCATATTCTTGCTCTGAAGTGGCAAGGATGCTTTGAAAGAGATGTTCTCATTATGACTATGCCCCGAACTATTAAATAAAACTTCTTCTTGATTTGGAGAGTCGTTGCTTAGTTTCTGAAAATCTAACTTGCCTCTTGGCTTTACCTCCCATCTCACTCTCACTATCGATCTATTGCTAGTGCCTTCGAGCATAGCTCTACATATTCTCCTTGTCTACTTTTAAGTCTTAAGTCATCGATCTCTTTAATGATTGGGATCTTGACAGACTCCTTCTTGAACTTTATTGTGAGAGGGATCTCTTTCTATCTTAATTACTCCCGCTTCTGTGCGCTCTCTCCTTGGATCGAGATCCAAATTTGGTTCTCTGCTCCCTCTCTTTCTATTTCTACTGTTTTTTGTAAAGTTCCATCTTCTCCCTAATCTGAAACTTCATTTTCTCATTGACTGATATGGTGCTGTCATTCAAGTTTGCATGAAGCACTTCTTGTCTTGACAACACTTCAGAGGGCTCAGTATCTCCATGCTAGCTCAAACTTTATCTAGTCCACTTCTGATTCTCTTCTGTTTGCTGGGTGCTGCTCTCATTAATCTAATCATAGTTTCTTATCCCTCTCTAATTATTCTAATGTATCAAGGACTAATATTGCCTATCACTCTCGTCATAGCTCTAAGCCTCCTCATTTTAAGCATACCTGGCACCTTAATTTAGTAAGTTTGCAGTGTCTTCCTCTGTGTTACTTAAATAGTCAGTCTCAGTTATTGATCTTGCCTAGTCTGGCTAGAAATCTAGCTTTTGCCTCAGGTTATTTGTCGACCGCACTTGATTGTAGCTTTGCTGATCGCCAACTCTTTTTGGCCTGGGTCTCTCATTTGAATCGTTGATGGCCTCATATCTCTCTCTGATGTGCTGGGAAGTTAGAGGTAAACTTGAGCTCTAAGATTTGTCTTGGGAGTCTTGCCTAGGTCTTGGAGGGGGTCTAGAATTGCTCTCATTAACTTGTCTAGGATGATTATACTTTTCATTTAACTGTGCTCTTTGATCCTCAATCTCTTATTGCTAATCCATGAATTGCTTCTTCAGCCGCAGAGGGAAGGTTTGATAAGATAGAGTCGTACCGCTGCTGTCACTGTCTGATTCATTCCTCCTCTATTCTTTTCATAAAACATCATTCTAACAAAATGAGTAAGCTTTCTTTGCTTGCAATTCTGTTATCTCTCTTAAAAGAGTTTAAGGCTTTATCATCTGTATCATTATTCATTCTTGCCTTTTCATTTAAGGGATCTTCAACCATGAAATTATTTTGCATAAGCTTCCTGATCCTACTCTCATTTTCTTCCTGTATCTTACTAATCTTCGCCTGCGCCTCTTACTCTCTTCTTTAGCTAGATTACTGCGCACTATTTTGAGTGTGTGGTTAGTATACTTAAACCTTGGAAGATGGCAAATAAATTCAAAATGAATCATCTTGTGATATGCAACTAGCTTAAATTAGATGAAGATATCTGCTGCTTTTCATTTTTGGAACCAAGCTTATTCTCCAAGCCTTTAATCTTATTTTGAAGAGAGGCGATATCATGATGAATCTTAGAGAATGATTCCTCCTAAAGCTTTAGCATCTCAATATTTGCAGAAGAACCTAATGAACTTAATTGCTAAGGAGAAAATTCTCTTCCAACCTCTCTGCGGTCTTCATACTTAGTAGGGAGACTTTTTTGGGGTTATTGTTGAGGAAAATCATTGTGCCCTAATTTTCCTACTTAATTAAATCGTCCCATGGTGTGGGGATTGTCCTGCTTTTGATTGGACCAAAGGTTTGTATCACCTCCACCAAGAGTCGACTCTTATTCTTCTTGCATGAATCTATAAGCATTCTTATTGCTAATATGAGAGATTTCTTCGTTCTTTAATTCCTCCAGAAACATTCTTAGATTAGAGGACTCGTTTTTTGCTGAGGCGAGATTGCCAAATTAGTGCTGTCTGTTTGAGTTTTATGTAAGATTCAAATGAGAATTTTGCCTCTGCCCCATGTTTTACTGTTAATGTGGAGGCCGTTTAAACTCTCATAAATTTAAGATAAGCGCAATTAGAAGTTAGAACTCTCTCGAACTCGATCTGTTTTAAGTAAGATCATTTTGAGAAGGTTTGAAGGTGTTTTATTAGTTAAAGCTTGCATCGCTATTGTCACTGGCTCTACTTTTATTTGTATCTCCAGACTAAAATATTGATTACTATATCTAATTAAAGTAAACTTTTTAAGTTCAGAAATTCCCTCATCTAGAATATAGTGCATCTATCTTTCCTGTTCAAAGGAGGGTAGCTCTTCTCCAAAAGTGGCACCTCTGACTTATCTTTCTCTCATTTAGGGCTGTCTCTGCATCTGATTGCTGTTCTATGAATCATTATTCTTACTGCTGCTATGATTTTAAATTCTGCTATCTTCTTGTCTTGAATGTCCACTATTGTACTACTAGTTCTGACTGTTATAATGGTTTGGATTTGGCAGGAGTCTTTGCGGTGGCAGCTACTACGGTAGCGAGTATTATTAAGAGTTGTGAGTTTGTGGGTAGTAGCGGGGTTAGGAGTTATAGTGCCCTTGCTTTTAATTTGAAGAAGAGTTGCTGCTCATTTTAATTTTCAAATTTGATTTAAGTTGAGGAAAAAAAACTATTCTTAAAACTTAATAAGATAAATGACTGAAGATAATTGAAGAAAGAGAGGAATTGTGAAATTAATAATTAATCTACCTTCATATTTTAAATGGACATCCTTGACCTTGCTTCCTCTCTCAAGCATCTTCAGCATAACGGAGTTGGTCTCAACAAAGAAGAAATGTAAGTCAACACATTTAAGCCTGCTTTACGAGAGCTGTTAATGGCTCTGTCATGCTTCTTTGACTAATGAATGTTAAAACCTTGATTAAACTATTGGCTTTAGATTGCAGCTTGAATTGGGCCTGCAGTAACTGTTGGGGCAGCAGGATGGAGAGCAACAGTTTGAGGAGCTAACTCTTTGGGGAAAAATAAATGGGCTCAATGCTGACTACTAAAGTTTAGAGATCAAGATAACTTATTGTTTCTTAGTTTGTTGATTAACTAATTGTTTACATCGCCATGGGTTTAAATTACAAGTTTAAGTATGAGTTCCCCGAGAAAGTTTTCTTCTACGCCCTATCCACAAACTTCGTAAGCATCTAAATCATGAATCATCTTTTAGCAATTCAAACCCTTCCCAGCATTGAACGATCAGCACAAAGATAAGTACAACGAAATTAAGTCACTCATCCTAGGGCTCCCAGACAAAGTTCATATTGAAGTTGAACCTAAGAAGACAGAAGAGGAGTAGGATAATCAGCAAGAGCAAGCTCCTAAGGAAATTGACCCTCTAGCCAGCTCTGAATCAGAAGACGAGGCAGCTAAGATAGTCAAAGTTAATCTGAAGGAGATTGACAGAGTACACTATATTGTCAGAGCCATTGAGAATGATTGCTAAGTTGTTCCTCATGGTGCATTCAAATGAGTGATAATTTCTCATAATCCGCTTTGAAATAATTCAAGTTGAACGCTCAACATGAAGTGCAGAGAAGTGAGGCATTCAGAGGCTTGAGCGTGGAAGAGGCATTTAACTTGAGCTCGTATGCGCACTTTAGAAATGTTCAGCAGAAGGAAAAGAAGGAGGGACTTGAGAAAGATGACGCTATCTTTGTGCACACCATCCTTGACGAAATCACTCATGACAAGCCAATCGGATAGTGGGCAATTCAAAAGGACTCTACTGGAAGAGTAGCCATTCTCAGGAACTTCTAATGGCCAGGATTCTTCGCCTATCACAAAGCTGGAACAAAGAGCTTCGGATCTTTCTATTTAGGAGATGGACTAAAGAATGCAGAGCTGCCTTTTATGCTATGAACTGATCTCAAATACTCTCAATATATTTAAGTTTTCCTCCAATTTTAACCTTTCTCAGGATATGTTTTTACACAAAATGTTTCATAGTAGAAATAAATGACTCATTAGTTAAGTAACTGCTTCATTCATTATGCAATTTCAAAAGCTGTTAATTTAGTTGATGTGATTGATGCAGGGACCAGAATGAGCCTCATAGATATTTGAAAAGTGACATTCCATACTAGTATGCTAAGGTAGAAGATAGATCTGAGAAAAATGGAGAGGCAGTGGTCTGTTCTTCTCCCTAGTAAGGAGCTCACTATTCTAGATGTGACCTATTAGAATTTAAGAGAATGAAGTTGCTTACAAAGTTAAATGCAATAAATATGCAAACTAGCACTATGAAATAGGGTTCTTTGATTAATTCAATAATTTATTCAAAAAATTATTAAAGTATGAAGATTTTAATCTTGAATATTAAAATAATTTTATTGAATTCAACAGAAGACTATATATTTTACAATATTTTAATTCCTTTTTTAGTATATTCAAAGAGCAAAGATAAAAGTATCAAAAAGACTTATTCATCTAAATAAAAACAAATATCCTAATAAATTTTTAAAGATGCTTAAGTAAGTTAAAATTGAGATAACTTCATAATTTTTATTTATCCTTTTAAAATTAAATAAGATTAGAGTAACATCATTGAGAGTTGGATCTAGACTAGAGCTATGATTGTTGCCAACATCAGGGCATAGCATTACTATCTGAAAGAGATAGACAGAAATAATCCAAGCAAATAAGTTAGGTGTCTTCCTCCACAGTTCTAGTGGGTATGCAGTCAAAATGAAAAACACTAGAAAGCTGATCACGAATACTGCTGAAAATATTCCTGGATTAAGGTTTGAAAGCGAGAAACTTCCAATCGTTATTGGATTCATAATAGGTTCTCCAGGAATGTGATTTGGTGTGTAGTAGCAAACTGATTAGTCACAGCAGTCTTGACAACCAAAAATATGGTCTATCGCTCCAAGACCCTCAGAGAGACCGATTGATACGATTATCTGAAATAATCGTTGTAATTTTAGGGATAAAATTTTACCGGGATTATAGCAAGTAAGCAGTCAGAAGGATAACACGAACCGAGATGAGACTAAATATTTAAAGAAGTAAAGCTTATTTTACCCTCATAAAAGTAAAAACTAAGAATACTACGAGTCCAACTAAAGGAGAGAAGACGTAGCTCATATCAGGGTTGCATCTCGATGCCGCATATAGCATAACTGTGCCAGTCATTACAACTCTGGATGGTGTGCTACTAGATCTAGGAGCAGTGAGAGTAAATGCTCTTGCAGGTTAGTAAAGGTGAGGTCGTTTTCGGAAGCAAAATCTTTTACATAGCTGACCAATTATGCATATGAACATGTAGTAGTGAGTCATTATCCTCTAAAGCAATTTATTATCGTTTGAAACTAATATGGATATTATTACTGCTTCCTTGTCATTCTGATTCAGACTGAGGAAAACTACAACCAGGCCCCAGAACTCAACTGAGCAAAGATCTGAAAGCTAATTATAAAGAGACAATAAATGACTCTTACAAGAGCTTAGCAAAGAGAAAGGAGCAAATAGATAGCCCAGTGATTTCCTTGATCTCTGGGCTCTTTAAATATGGAAGTACTGAAATATCTCTATCAACTTATTGTCCAAATTCCAAAAGTAAGAATCAAATTCGTGTGGCAGCTCATAGGTATCTAGAAAGAAAGATTAATTTAAATTTTCATAATCTTATTAATTTAAAATAGATTGAGGACTCTTATCATTTACATTTAAGTTTCCTTGGTTGATTCTTAGGCTAGTCAATTGCTTTTCTTTTAATCGCAAAGAAAGAATAAGGAAAGTCTTCCATATAGTGGGAGCATGAACTGCATGCTCCTTTGCTCTTTTTCTTTTCTAAAGCCTTTTTGTTATTAGTATTTTGACTTTGTTCCATTAAATTATTAATATGTTGCACTATAATTTTATTAGATATCTCTCTCTCTCCCTATCTTCCTCTCTGAATACTATTCTTATTCATTGATTGTTTATAGCCTTGAAACTAAGTTGTACAATGAGCAGCACACGAAGAAAGTGCTAGACTTTGAGCGTCATGGCCTAAACTAGCGGCTGGGTGACTATCGCAACGACAACTAAAAACGAGCGAGAGAGATCCAACGGAACAAAATGTTCTCCAAGAAAGATGAAATCAGAAAGAAGAAACAGCAGGAGCAGGAAAGACTTTAAGCAGATATCAGGCTACTAGGCAAAGAGCTAGAGGGCTAGGATATTCTACTTGATTAGGAGACCAGAAGACTGGCGGATAAGCACCTCCTCAAAAAGCAGCAAGAGAAGACTCAGTAGTTGGATCAAGAGTGCGGCAAACTCAATATATCTATCAGCATCCAAGAGAACCGAATTAAGGACCTGGAAGGCTTGAGGAAGAATACCATGTTTCATCTTAAGGACCTCATCTAGGAGAAACTTCTAGTGGATAAGGAGAACGATTAACTGGAGTCCAAGATTCAAGGGAGGGGAGTGAGTGAAGCAGAGGCCAAGCATAAGCAGTTTGAAGCAGAGAAAGAGCAACTGAAGAAGATTCAGCACTCTTTGATAGCTTAGAATGACTTGAGTGAGTTCTTGCTCAAGCGACTGGAGCAAGAGGAGGGGAAGGCAAAGGATATGCTCGATGAGAAAATTCAACAGCAGAGTAACCTGACACTCCACACTGAAGATCTTAATGACAGCAGAGCTATCTCCCAGAGAAATAGAGAGGAGATAATCAAGCTGTAGATTAAACTGTCTTAATTGCAAGCATACGAAGAGAAGACTAAAGTCGAATATGATAAGCTTGCGGGCGAGAATGAGCGACTTGCAAAGAATAATAAGCAACTTGAGACTGAGAACGAGAGACTTAGCAAGGAGATTAGACTTACTGTGCAGAAGATAGATACCAACTCTCTCCTTAAGGAGATAGATGTTGAAGATATAGTAATCCAGGCCTAGGCCAATAAATAGAAGAATCTGCAGCTGCAAAATCTCATCCACAAATGGGAGTAGATTATAAAGCAGGAGTAAGAACTAGTTTTATGATGAACTGGTTTTAAAGTATATAGAGTAAGATAAATGGTAGTACTAGTAGTAGAGTTACTTCTTCCTAATATTGAATTTATTCCTTTAATTACGAAGAAAGAATACATTTTAAGATAGGGAGAAAGTACCAAAAATAAATGTGAATTTTGATAAATCTTTTTAAGTGATTTGAAAAGAGATGTTTATTAAGAGTGTTAAGTTTTAAAAAGTTAGAGCCAGTAGTTAGTAATAAATTAATCTTACTGATTGAATGGAAGAAAGCAATTATCAAATAAAGTAGTAAAATACCTCTTTCGCATCTGCTGCCTCAAAATAAAGAAGAAAGAGAAGAGAAGACATTCAAGAAAAGAAGGAAATGAAGACTCAGTAAAACGAAAATTCAGTCTCTTCACCAAACATATCTCCAAAGCTGCCATTGAACTTAATTGAATCTTCTGATCATACAAAATAAATAAATCCATCTTATTCTATCATCAAGGCTTGTTAATAAAAATAATTCTAACTGTATTTAGGCGAGTCTATGAATTTGAATTTTTACGAGAGTACTACCGCACTTATAAATAAAGAAGGATTGACTAAAAGCTCTGTCATAGAGTAAAGCGAGCCAGTTATACCTAGTCTCAAGCATAATAGTCGCTCTGATAATAGGCAATATATCATTCTTATTCAATAATATTTTAACTTTTGGCATGGAATCATAGGAAAGAATAAACCCATAATCTTAAACTTGATGGCCACTCCAGTTTCTCCTTCACCAAGCAGCACCAAGAAATTTAAATCATACTTGATTTCTCATGCATTTAATTATAAAGAAGAGAAAGCGTAGTAGTAGGCAGATTCCCTCAAGCACTCTTGCTCCTTAGGATTAATTCCTAAACTATAAGCATGTTTAAATTTAAACTATGAGAACGAATAAACCGATTCAGAAAAGCAATTTGAAGATACCTATCGTTGATTAATTGAAAAGCAAGATCAGACAGCTAAGTTAAGCTATGATTGTTATTATATTCTGCACTTATAAAAGTTGAGCATGGGGTCAAAGTAAAAGAGTGGGCAGAGTGAAGAATTGCAGAGTGTAACTGTCTAGAGCTCATCCCCCAAAAACCAGAGAATCAAATCTGCAAATAGAAAGAGAGTCGAGTAACTTGAAGCTTAAGACAAGTACAAGCGTTAGTAGACACAAGCCGTTTCATCTAAAAAGAAAGCCAAGAAGACCTTAGATGGAGGGGTCAAGATTAAATTATACTTTATATCAATGATTATATAATTAATTCACCCTGTAAACATTCCGGACTCAAAACCTAATGGGCTGGAAATGCAATATGATGAAGATGATATCGCCTACGGTTTAGATTTACTTGAGTAGCCTGTAATGGACAGACGCAGGAGTGAGGCAGTCAACACAAAACTCAGAAATAAACTAAAGCCTCTTACCAGTGCTGATGTGGAGAATCTTAATGGAATTGGGAGGTCTAGCAACACGTTAATTATCGGAAGTGATCTGGCTCAAAGGCAATTAGAAAGAGCCAGACTTTCAGGGTTTAGGCCTAAGGAAGAAAAATCTGTCCCTCGCTATTTTTCTAATAGTATTTTCTTAAATGTAATAAAGCTAAAAGACTTAAAGGTTGAAGAATGATAGAGTGGATGAAGAAGAGAAAGCAGGAAATGGTATAAACATTAAGCATGAAATAAATAGGGGGCTGTTCTCTCCTATTAATTTGAGAAATATTGATCTGCTAAGAACTCCATCAGAGAAGTTTGACTCCTCTAAAGATTCGCCTTCAGAGGGATAGCAGTTCCGCAATAATTTGGTGACATAGGCTTAGCAAATCAATATGAAGCAAAGAGTCTCAAATACATCATCTCCTGAATTGAATAGACAAGAGACCAGAAGAAGGTAGTAACTTAAAAAATGGAGCCTTATTTTTAAAGTTTAACTAGAAAATTAGAAGGCTCTTGATTAGATAGCTGAGTTTTAAATGATATAAAAAGAGGGCTCTGACTAGAACAATGTCCTTTTTTTAGTATTAAATACTTTATTTTTAATGAGGAGAAAGCCTTAATTTAAAAATCAGAAACTCAATCTGGGAATAGGTTCAGTGTGATGAGATTTTTGTAAAGTATCCATAGTATTTTTATCCATGTAATAAAAGACAGCAGCCAGACTTAAGATACCTCCAAGTAAGTCAACTCTGTAGAAACTAACGCTTAAAACATGAATGAGGAATCAAACGGTGGAACTGCAAACTACTTGCAAGTTCCTGGCTCTGATTCTACATATTATTCATAGTCTAGCATTGCAAAAGAATCTCAAGCTAACTTCTTATTACCAAATTAAACAAGCCAAGGACTTCTTACAAAGACTTCTTTTCTTGCTGTCCCCAAGAATCCTTTTGAAACAGATTTCATAATATAAAGGTCAATAAAGAGTAAGTACGTTTTATTGCTAATTTCATGGAGAATGAAGAACTAAAAGACTCCAAAGACACCTCCTTTAAATTGAATGATAGTCAAACTGAAACCACAGCTTCTTAAAATATGAAGTTCTTAATATAACTTAAGTTTTTTCGATTAAGAAGAAAAAGAATCAGAGATTGAAGAGAGACAGAGAGCTCAGGAAAAAGAGTGAGAGAGGTGCAAATGTGTTCTCAAATGCGGACATATTCACAGATGACTATGCACAGTTGAATTCTAGGAAGAAAACAATGAGGAAGCACTACAAGAAATGGATGCTCTATCTATTTTAATTTCAAGAAGATCATATATTTTAATATCCAGAGGACTCATTCAAAGTCAAATGGGACCTGTTCATTACATTCAAAAAATAAGTTTAATACAAATCTTCTGAGACTCTTCATATTTTAAATTGTAAGAGAATCCTCATTTCATATCTCTTTATAGATTGCTTTTATTCACTTGCTGTTAGGCACCATTCTCTCTGGCTTTCGTTTATGTAGACACTCTGAAATGGACAATTACGAAATAAACTTTATTGATTTGAATTTGATATTACGAATGCGATAGTTGATGGGTGCTTCTTCTTCGACATTTGCATAAACTTTATATCTTGCTACTACGATAGTGAATTAAGCTATTTTTTATTTAAGTGACTTTGAGTTAATCGAAGATAGGAAGACAGTTGCAAGAGGCTACTTATACTCTTGGTTTACAATTGATTTCCTGTCCATAATTCCATTTGACCAAATCCTTGACAGCTAAAGCTTCAACAAACTTGCAAGAATTGCCAGAATTGGCAAAATGTACAATCTCATAATAATTTGTAATCATTAGATTAAGAAATTAAAGAATTCTAAAATCTAGATAGTAAGTGAAAATTCTCTCTCTCTTTTTTGATATCTCATCTCTAAGATTTTATAGTTTCAACGTCCTTGGAAATCTACTAAACAGTTTGCAAAATCTTTCCAAACATGTTTAAATCAATATTTAGCATAAGAAGTGCAATAATTTAGTTAAAGTTCTCTAAGTTGTCGATTCTTTGGATGAGCTATTAATTTTGATGTTCTTAGTTAGAGTTTTGCGACGTATCCATACTCTTCCTCTTATTTTTATCCTACTTGAGTTTAATGGACTTCTTCTTGTCATTCACCTTATTTTGCTTCCTTTTATCTGATCTCTTGTCGCTTTCATCCTAAGAGGAGACTCTTGATTTATGCTTTGCCATTTTCTTCTTCTATTTGAGCTTTTCCTTTTGCCTTGCAGATAGTGATTCATTACTGCTATCAGACTCTCTAATCTACTTGGTGTCTGACCCTCGGTTAGATCTAAGAAATCAGAAATTAATAACACTCAATATCTATTGAAGAAGTGGCCAAACTTCTTTTTGAAGCTCTTCATAAATTCTTGCTCCTCTTTAGACATCGCAAGCTTCTTCTCTAGCTTTTCTTTCTCCTCCTAAGTTTTCTTTAATATCAAAAGTGTTACATAATATAGAACCACTTCTTGTCAAAGACTATTCCTCCTTGGACACTCAGTCTCCTAATTTCGTTGATTTTCCTCTTGAGAGTGTTTGCTCCCTTGGATTTAAATTCAACAGACTGACTTCCTGCGTTTAGGCTAGGCCCACTTCTAGAAGCAACTTAGGCTGAGCCTCTTCGTCCCATGGAGGCACTCTGACGCTTGGCTTAGAAATTGATCTTCCTTTCGTTTGTGGAAACAGTGTGAATTTTAATTTCAGTTGGACCTGCTCTTTCAATCTTTAAGTCTTCTGCGATTAAAGGAACATTATAAACCTCAACCAATGTTCTCTGCTTAATTTAATATTGCTTTGTGACTACGATGCTATCTGAAGAGGGGGATTTCATATGCTCAGAGGGAGTTAGGGTTTGCTTTTTTACTTCTTCTACACCACCAGGTACTAATGAATCCTTTTGTTCTGATATTTTCTACTCAGGTTCTATTGGAATGACCTAATCTTCAAGTATGTTTATCTATATTTTCATTTCCTAAGATCTTTATGTATTTAGGCGAGTCCGCAAATTTTAATTAGAGTCGTGGGGAGGATTGTTAGTGGAGGGATTTGCATCTGCTTTTTAAGATTTATTATCAGACTAAGTGCCAGACTGGCTTTTGCTCTTTTAAGAATCATTGGAGCTCGAATTCAAAAATAATGATAAAGAATATCATAAAGATCTAATTCAATTATAATAAGATATATACATAATAGATTTTTATAAATGAAAGTAAAAATGAATCTGAGTCAGAATCAGAACTTGTATTATCATTTGAACTACTGCTACTGGGCTTTGAATCTTAGTCTTCCTGAGATTGCTACTCTTTTTGATTTTCACTAGTACAGATTGAGTCTGGCTCCTCATTTCCATACTCATCCTCTTCTTATTCCTCTATCACAGAAGCTCTTTTCCTATTCTTAAAGCTTACAGTACTGTTCTTACTATCGCTACCTCCCTGCTTTTAATTTTTCTTCATATACCCTCTGTAAAGTAAAGTAAGATCTGAGGAATGTAAATTAATAATCATTTTTCAAAACTAGCTCTTATCGTACTAGTTAAGAATCACGATATACCATCCTATGCAAATATACCCTTTGAAATCTTCCTCCTCTGCTCCTTAATTTCCTCCAGTGAAACCTCCTCCGCCATGTATCAGATCTTTCGAACTCTCCTCAGATTTTTCAAGCTCCTCATCAATTTATTTGAGACTGAGACTGTTTTAGGAGAAGTTGGAGACTTCCTTCACATCTGAAATAGTCAAGTGCTTCTTCAACTTCTTCTCT
>JAJKFJ010011166.1:0-13151 GCA_027382625.1 Tetmemena sp. SeJ-2015 | reverse complement strand
AGAAAGCGAATTTAGTAACAGTCGTTAAATTAATTAGGAATAAAGTGAAGACGATGACGAAATGAAATAAACGATTTAAGTTGATGACTACACAGATTAGAACTTCATAAATCGCTAAAACATACAAGCATAGTAGAACATAAAAGGATAATAAGCAGTCATCAGAAAGCAAAGAAAAGGCAGTTCTTAGTAGAGGAAACAGCCAGATAATCACCTAACTTCGAACAAGCAAAATTTAGTTTGGACTTAAGAAATTCAAGATAATCCAAGAAGCTCCTTCAAAAAGGATAGAAGCTAGAAGGCTCATCAATAAATTGATAAAATAAGCTTTTTTACATCATTCGAAAATTCTGAATCAAGAACCCTAGATTATACGGCAATAGACATATAGTCAAACATTAAATGGATTAATTAAGCCTTAAAACTTAAATGAGGATGGAGAGTCTTCAAATTTAGTAGAGAATCCATTTCTTCAAACTCACTCTTAATTGTAAAGTAAGGCAGGAACCCTCTCTAAGGACCGAGATTTAATTCAGTACACTGAAAATTAGTTATTGGTTTACTTCTATTGTAAATTTATTGAAGATGAGCAGATTGATGATATAACTGAGAAAGAGCTTCAAGAAAACACCTCTTATCAAACAATAAGCATTAGGGGATAGCCTGAAGACTAGATAGCAAATCAAGTTGTCAAAATTATGACAAACGGATAGAATATATTTTCAGATGTCGAGGGCTAAATATATCCTCAAAGATTCAAAAATGAGAGAATGAGGATTGAATAGTAGGCTCAAATTGATTACCAAACAAAGTAAATCTTGAAAGAAAACTAAAAAAATTTAAATAAAAAAATAGTTTCCTTATAAAAAAAGAAGCTTAATTTCTTGTTTATATAACTATAGACCGATGATTTTAAACAGCGTGCCATTAATTTAAAGGCCGAGGAATCATGGAGCTGCTAGACCTTTAACTTAAATGAAATCTAGAGGCTCGAGTACAAAAAAGGAATCTTATTTCAAGGCTAATTCTAATTTGACCAAGCTTTCAATGAACTACAGTCTATTCCCTATGCCAGAAATATCATCTTCCGCCAATCTTACGAAATAGAAAATTCACAGTTTCAGAAAATGTAGAATTTTAAAAAACTTTTGTGGAATTATTAGACAAATTAATCACTAGATTTTTAACCTCTTATTGCAGCTGATTGCTCCTATAGTTTGATTATTCTTTATGATTAATTAAGATCTCAAAAAGGAAATAAATTTTCTTGCCTATTATATCTTGTGAAAGATTTTCTTAATTTCATTTGCTCAATAAGATGTTGCAATTTAATAAACTTTAATTTAAATTTCTTTTTTTTCTATTAAAATTTAAATTTTTTATAAGAAAAAGAGCGGCCATTGATAAAAGCTCTGAGTAAGTAAATTTGAGCATAGAAGAAAGACCTATTTCACTTAATCAATATTTTGAGAACAGAAACGCCAAGAATGATATTACAAATAACACTGATTCTTTAAAGCCTAGATTCCATAAAAAGGATGCTTAAGAAGATAAGGCATAGCATTCACAAGACATCATTAGCAATCCTAGTAAATCTCATCATCATAAATTAGATGGTTAGAATACTATGGCTTCAACCCAAACTACTCAATTCTTCCAAAGAGTGAATTTATTTTTATTAGCGAAATCTTAGACAGGATAGTAGAGGCCAAAGACTTCTACCTAAGCTCATTTAATCAATGCTAAAGATTTGGACTTGGACTATCAACTAGAAGCCAACATTATGCAAACGGACTAAGATGCATAATCCACAGAGATTAATCCTTAAAATGGACTCATAAACACCTAAAACCAACTAGAATCTCTAGCATGGATGTCAAACGAGAACACTTAATTCCAAAATTATAATTTTGATCCCAATATGGAATAAGAAGAAGATAATTATAATATTCCTAAGAATCCTTAGATTATTTTATTAGTCAAGATAGTTTGACATAAGGCGATAAAGACCTTCAGTTATCTGTTAAGTAGGTTCCCCGTCCCGAGACTGCGCATAGTAGAGGCAAACGAGCTCTAAATTTGATATAGCAACTAAATCAAGCTCGAAGATTTAACAACGAAATAATAATTTGAATTTTTGATTTTTATAAATAAAGGATAATTTAGAGATTATTGATGAGTTGGAGGTCATACGCAAAGATACCTCATAGGATTTAGACTAAGATTTGAATTAGGACACTAACCTAAATTACACTCAAAATACTGAGGAGTTAAGTGCAGAATAGGAAAATTATCCCTAAGAAATCTTTTAACATTAGGAGCAACACAAGCCTCAAATCATTTAAGATTTGTCAATTCTTGATATGATCCAATCTTTTATAGTATTTTAAGAACCTTTATCTATTAATCTAGAAATGCTGGAAGTAATTCTCTCAATAGGCCTACTGGAAAGTAATTTCGAATTTAAAAGAGTAGCTATGGGCCTCTGTAGCAAGCTAGAAATCTTCTTAACATAGCAAATTCAATCTAAAAAAGGAACCTTTATAATTGAAAATTATTTTTAATTAAGGAGCAGCTCAAGTTAGTAGCAAAGAGGGAAAAGAGTAGGCCCTCATAATAACCCTTATTAGAATGATGAAGAGGTTCATATCATGGTAAAGCAAAGGCTAAATGCTAAATTCAATAAGACTTAAGTGTTTAGAAATTCCTTCTTCAAAAATGATGATGAAAATAAATATCTCATAAATATAGAGTGATTATTCTAGATGATGACCAGATATATTAAAAGTTATAACAGATAATTGGGCAGGAGACAGCTGAGGATCTTGACTATGTTTAATGCAGATAAGATTCCCTCAGCTAGATTAAAGAAAGAATGGACATGATAAAGACAGACTTTGTTAAAGGTAAAATTGCCTAGAGAAATATTCATTCCTCTATGGAGAGTAGTCGCAAAAGATCTCATTTTTAGAATTTCCAATCACAAAACACTTTGTTTCTTATTTAGATATGGAATGTAGATAGATTCTCAAATTAATTTATATTGTAAGGAACAGTAACTACATCAAACAAGATGGAGCCTATGTACCCTCACCTACTCAATAACTCCTCCTCTTTTTCAAGATAAGAGCGACTAAAATTCTTAGAAAAGCAAAAGCAAAGAGATAATTTAGAGGCTGTGCATGGCTATGGTCACACAGGCTCCCCATTTGATCACCCATACTATAGCTGGATGGATGGACTGAGAAAGAGCAGCTAGCTAGACAGAGAAAAAGAAGTTGTCGATTTGAAGAAGGCTTAAGATGAATTGCAATACCACAAGTCAAATAATTTCATTTAAATATTTCATTCTTACTCTTTTATTTAAGTATCTGCGAGGCCCCCGAGTGACCGGCAGCTCACGCCCTCAGTCAGAGAGGGTTTGAACGGCAGGGATTCCTGGCGATTGCCCTGTGCAGTGAGTGGCAACGCCCGAGTCCTCTTGTGGCGATCGGTAGTGACCCCCCTGGTCAGTGATGCCTACGGCTAGAGAGTACCAGTGAAGCTTCGGAGGGAGAGCGGCTCCTTGATGGACTTGAGTCCCCATATTTAAGAGGGGGCCGGTAGAGGTATAGATTAGTACTAGATAAGCAAATCAAATATATATTAAATATCTCGCTAATTCACTCTAACTTAATCGTCTTCTGCAAGACATATTTAATAGTGATTATGAGCTGTATAATCTTGTCTGATCTCTACTCTTTGAGATTGGAATCTCATTATTCTTTTTTTATGCTCAAATGTTTTATATTTATATTTATTTATTTATATTTGTTTAAGAACTCTGTTAATAAATTAATGCAAGACTATTAGGTAACCATAAAATATTAAATTAATTAAATTCGAGATAAAAATATCTCTAAAGCCTCTCTGCTTCTACTTAACAATAAGATAATACAAAATTATAAGCTAGTATATAAAATTTTTGCTTCTTAAAATAAATACTAAGAAACAGAATAAATATTGCATTAAATGCTTTAATTCAAATTATCTTTAAGATGATAAACTTAAAATTGTATTAAATGTATAAAATCCATTCTAAAAACTTTAAAAAGAAAATAGCAAGCGAAAGAGTAAGAAAAATCGACCTTTAAAAAATAATGACATATTATTTAGCTTGATTTAAATAAAATACAGAGGATCATTTCCTGGATATTATCTAAAAGTTTAAGGCTAAACAAATCAATTTAATTTTTAAAGCGCAGAGGATAATAGGTTTTCAAAATTTAAAGCATATTTAGTCTTAATCAATATACCAAAATTTAATTATTAGCATCCTATTTTTAATTATTTGATCCTTCTACATTTTCTTTTGTTTAAATAAATCTTTAATTTTTAGCTTAATTAATTTTCTTTCGTAAAATTGTTATAAATTTTATAAAAAAATAATAACTATTTATATTTAATAAGCATAATTATAATGAATGCTTTTTTTGTAGAATTATGGAAAGTTTATTTTAAGCTTTAAAAATATAAGATTGCAATACAAAGATTAAATAATATTAAGAAGTGCCTTAAAATAGTTAAAAGTGTATTATAATTTGTAATCAGGACTGAACTGCCATTCTGATTAAGTGCTGCATAAATAGACTTAAGCTGACATCCTCAGTGAAGTAATTTCCACTCTCAACTGTAGCATTTCACAAATTATATTTAAATATATTTATTTAGTTAATGAAATAGAGTGATTGTTAGCTGTTAGTGATGATGGATTAACTCTCACCTTAATCTTTCTTTCGTTAGAGTCACCAGGCTTGCAAACAAAGAATCTAGGTAGAGGGAATCTCTCCTGCATAATTATCTATATTTAAAAAATAATATAACTCCGGTTATTAACTATAATTTTAAGTCGAGATTAAAATTTTCTCTAATTGCTAACAGTTATTTTACCTTTTTATTTTTATTCAAAAATATCATTTTCTTAAATCGAAAGATCTTTTACAAATATAGTAAATCTAAATAATATTTATGATAGATATATTCTCTAACGCTAAAGTAAAAATATTTTTTATTATTCAAACAATCAGGAGGGTAGTTAAAAGTTAAATACACGTTTAAAGAGTAAATTTGAGGATAGCGTAGATTGGAATTTGTTTCAGTTGGAGATAAGCTTTATTCTAGTAGAAATTGAAATGTTGAATTAAATCATACTTATTCAAATTTTAATCTAAATTAATTTATTTGGCACATTAGAAGTTATGAACTTTGGGACATTTTGGAGGATTAGAGCGTGATCGCATCTTTTTTTTTAAATTAGCCAGGCAAAGATAAAGAGCATGCTAATCAAGGCATTAAAAATGTTGCAATCCCGATCGAAGTGAGATTAGGAGTGCGAATTAGAGTGTGATATAGAGGCTACAAAGATAATATATAAATATACACAAATATATAATGGCGAAGGCATGCAGCATACAGCTATGTGATGCCTGAGTTTAGCAATCTCAGATAGTGCCTTCTCCACACCCTTAGGGTGCCTAAAGATGCTTAACTGAAAGGAGATAGATTGACGGCGAGGTTGGCGCGGTAGGCAAGTCATTAGATTTTAATTGAGAGGAGAAGAAAGCCTCTACAATTTGGTGATGGGCAAGCAATCATAACTGCAAAACATCCAATTCTGCAAATGTAGAATCTTCTGCTTTCAATGGGGACAAATGAAAGTGCTTGATCTCAGTCTGTGCAGAGTCATCAGGATCAAGGGTTTACCAAGCTAATCTACGCTTTTGAGACTCATTATGTGTGGAGATCAGATAGAGTACCTTCAGAGGCTTAAAGAGGTGCATCTTAACCTTAAATAAAGATATTAATTCAACTAAACATGCAGAAGATTCCCAGCGCAATATTTAAATCCTAAATTTCAACAGATTTCCTTTATTATTTTTAAAATTTGGTAATTATAAAATTTAAATGAGTTGAGTTTTTTTGAAAATAATATTTATTAATTAGATAATGAACTTCGCGTCATCAATAGGAGCTTAGAGAAGATTCTTAACGTTTTCGAAGTTAGGATCATTATGGTAGCCTGCATCTTCCCACTTTACAATTGTTTCTCCTTTCCAGATCACAATGTAAAAGAAGGTATCAAGTAGAAGAATCACGTTATTCTTTAGAGAGTCTATATCCAGAAGCACTGGTACTGGCTGCTCTTGATCGATTGAGTATTGCATCAGAGCAGGCTAGATCATCACAAGAGAATTAGCCACATTTTAAAAGCTAAATTAATATAAAATAAATAATCATTTTCTCTCATAAGAAGGCCTCTATAGTACTCTGACTCGTCAGGAGAGGCATTAAATGTGTGAAGGAACTGAGATCTTCTCAAGTAGAACATGAACTAAGGGAACAGACTAAACTCCCTAGAAAGTTTAAAGCTGCTTGGGTCGTCCTTCTTGTATTCAGCAAAGCGAGAGACTAACTTGATTAGCATACGATCTAGCCATCTAATCACATCGATAGATTCTTCGCTTAAAGTCTTGTGCACGGAGTAGCGAGCCATCAATACAGCAGCAGTTAAATATAAACATTAAGAGTTTCTTAATCAAATCCATATGCCATTTCTCTTAAGTCATCAGGAGGGGACATGAGTCTTTGTACTGTTGATACTCTCATTCTCATGGATCCATTGACGTGACGGTAGGTGGTTTGGAATTAGAGATATACTTTTTGATGTTGCTAAGCAGCTGGTGCAGTAGAGTTGACAATATCGTAATAGAAGGCGATGGACTTGTTCTTGTCTATTCCTCCTATGTACCATGTATTAGTGCCTCCATTTCCAACTTATAGAAAGAATTCATCCAGATATTTCTTATTTGTTTTAGCATTTTATTTTTGATCAAATTTTTATATAATAAAGGATGAGAAATTCACCAATATAGTACGCGTAGCATTAATCTACATTGTCAATCTTGACTACTGTTTGAACAGAGAGGAGTGCTTATATATCTCAAAGGTTAAACATTGGAGCCACTCATCTCAGTTCTATTGCTTTTCTTGAAGCAAGCAAACACCTTAATGAGGAATGCTTTGATGTGAAGTGAGTCCTTTTTCTCACCTCAAAGTGGGTGTGAAAATCTCTCTTTTCTTTTGAGAGTCAAGCCTCTCTTTTGTAAGGGAGCTCAATGAAATGGAATTAGCACACCTTATACTGGATATAGACCACTAGAAAAGAAAGAAAAGGCAATTTACCATTAAAATCAGATCATTAAAAAAGATATTGTTTAAATCTTTATTAGGCACTAATTTTAATTTGATCAACAAAAAAGAAGACTTTGCTTAAGATTTATTTTTGTTAGGCATCTATTAAATTTTATAAAATTCTTAGCATAAAATATATTAAAAATACGTCTTATCTATTTAAAAGAAAAAATCAGGGAAAAAAATGAAAAATTCTTTAGAATTAGCTAAAATTTATAATTTATAAGGAAGAAAAGCTAGTGAAGATTTTAAATGATTGAATTTCTTAATTCTTCGCTTTTATAAGTTCTTTTTTTAAATCTCATTTTATCTAAAAAGATTTAATTTGAATTATTGAATATGAAGTCCAATTCTACTCTCTTCAAAACGATTAAAGCAAATTTAAAACCATAGATTAAATCATTCTATTACAAAATTCAAGATTACCACTTGTGTATTGGATTTTATTATATGAAAAGATGAGGATATACTTAAATTTAATTGATAAATAAATGGCAGATTAATGTATCTAAATCATTATTGTTGGAATTTTAATTAAAATCGGTGATTGGTTAAAATAATAAATGGAGAGTTGCAAAATGGTGACAGTTGAAATCGTATATTCAGCCCCTGATCTGCTTCTTGTTCGATAGCTTATTAAAAATTAATATGGGTTTCTCCTTTAATCATCTCCACAGCACCTCTCAGTAGCGAGATATTATGCGCGCATTCTTCTTTTTCCTCATCATCTTCTTCATTAAAACTTGTGTCGCTTATAACTCTTTACTGAGCACTCCCACACAAAAATTACAAGGATAAACAATTCTTAAAATTTCATGCTGAATCGAATGTTCTAATTATTATTTAAATTAGACACACTTCAACTGTCACTCATTTATACCATTTTAATTTAATATCTAATTTAATTCTCTTTTTTATTGAATTCACAACTATATTTTACCGCAGGGTACAAAATCGAACTAAGAATTATAATGAAAATAAAATAATCAGGTAGTTCTCAACTCAGGGTAAAAGTTGAAATAAATGAAGATTGTTAGTATATCCCCCCCCCTATTTAGTAATGAAATAAAATATTTTTAAAGAAATAACTTCTAAACTATTGAATGATAATAAAAAGGTTAAGATTGACAAGGCAATAATTTACTCTAGTTAAGTTTCATTTATTTATTATATCCAATAATCTTCACAGCTTTTTATTTATAAAACAAGATGACTATTAGTTATCTGACACGTATACACTCTAAATAAGATTTAATTAAACTCTTTCCACTTTATGGAATTGGAGAAATTTATCCAATTGCCCCTTAAATTTTAATTTCTTTGGAGCAAAGATGCTTATTGTTTAAATATTTGCTATTTTAAATTAAATAAATGACTTAATTTATTACAATTTAATCCTATTTATAATATAATTCAATCTGCTATAAAAATAAGGAATCGAGTTTTTATATATATACATTTACTGAATAGATTTAATTACTTTATCTTTATTCTATAATAAAAGAACTTTATTTCCGTTTGTTATTTTTGAATAGGGACAGCGATGTTATTTATTCTATTAATAAAAACAAAATTTTGTTTAAGATTTCACGGGAGATAGAATTACACTGTTTAGAGCAAGTTAGCATTTTTAAAACAGCAAAAACTTAGCTACAAAATCATAACTCAATTTAGACTTGCATCAAAGGTAAGAAAATAGCAATATAATGCCCAATAAAGGGCAATATTTATAGTCTTTAAATTATTTACTATTCATACTATAATCTAAGCAAGGAATCCCATTTTGAGTTCACTAGTTTCATCATCAACCTCAAAGAACTTTTTGAAGCTCTCTTTGAACACAGGGTTACCAAATGAATCTGTCATAACGTAAAATCCACCTGTTCTTTCAAAGCATGCAATAATAATTAATATTTATTTTAAGCATGTCTTCATTTCTTGTGCAAAAATAAATTTAAGGCCATACTAACTTAAAAATTATAGTTGAAAATGCGCATAAACAAATTACAATTAAGTTTTTATATAATCAAAATATGCCGGGGATATTAAATTAGTTTTTTTAGAAATATATTACAAAAGATTTAATTATTTTTAAGTCTTTAAATATTAAAAATGAAAAGCTGATTATATATTTTTATAATAAAAAATTAAAGAATCAGTATTTTTCAAACCAAAGATTAAAAGATTTCATATTTAAGTAACTTATCTAAAACTATCTTACGTTAAAACGAAATTAAAGGATTAAGAAAATGTTTATATAGTTTTTAATTCAAACTAATTGAAGATGAGAACTTATTAAATAAAAGAAATAAAGCACAAATTAAAATGGGAAGAATACCTGATAACTGAATTAAGCAAATTTTATTTTTTTACGATTTTAAAAGGTATTAAATTTTAAGATCTATTTATGTTTGTATTTTTTGAAAAGGAACTCTTGACTCAGAGATTATAAATTATAATACTAGAGCGAATGAGGGTTGTCTTAATTTTTAATTGCTATCAAACAAACTGTCTATGGAGAGAGAATCATCAAATTTTTATTGGTTGCACATTTTAACTCTTTCTTTCATATCTTAAAATTTAAAGCAGTATAGTAGCTTTAAGAAACAGTCTTGTAAAGAACTTGCATAAAAAGGCAGACATATATCATTTACCTATTTTTAAAATGCTATTGAGAAGATGGAATGAATACGAATGATTTCTCAAAAGCTAGCCTTTAATGGAACCTGCGAATCCTTCTTTTTTTAATAACTTATGTTTTTTTATTTGTGTTGAACTGGAACTAAAAATACTATTGTATCATTTTTTTAATTTAGAATTAGTTATTTGCGTAAAATTATAAAATTAATGAGTTTAAAAGCTCTATTTATTTCAAACCGCTTTGCTGATTATCAATGAAAATTGGTGTATGTATGTAAATCTAGCTTATCTCATTGCCTTGTTCTTATCTTCATTATCTCGATAAGATGTTTTAAGATTTTATTTGATGAATTTATAATTAAGAATAAGAGAGGAATTGATTGCAATCTCCAATAACAATTCAGTTTAGCATATAGTAAAATGGCTAAAATTTTTTCTATACTTTGCTCTGTTTTAATTTGTTATGTATCTTCAATGATAACTTCTCAAATAGTATAATTCTTGTTTTCAGCTAATATCTCTTATACTGAATCATCTTCTCTTCATTTGCCCAAAGGAACTCAACACAGAGTGTTGCCATGAGGCGGGGAGGAAGCTTTAACATCTGCTCACACCTTACTTTCTTAAGGCGAAGTCTAACTGCTATTCGCCTTGAATAAAATGCTTAAGCCAGCCCTTAGTTTCAAGAAGTAAATCTATAGTAATTGGCGCTCATAATTGATAACCGAATATCAATAAGGTATTAAAGGATATCGGGGATTTTTCGCAATAACAGTCATAATATGTTGTGTAAAGCATCATCCATCTTTATTTATATTAATTAATTAATTCACACTATCAAATTCTTAAATTAATCTTTTATTTTAATTAAATTCTTCATTCAAAATATATAACCGTAATTCTATTTCCTAACTTTATAAATGTAGAAAGAGAATAAATATGTGTTTTTTTTTTTTAAAAAAAAGAATTTATACCTTTAAACCTGATTCCCGATATTTATGATGTATAAACTTCTAGTTGATTTAAATCAAAATTTACAGCAATAGTTAAATGCTATTTATAAAAGGGAAAGAGGTTTTTTTTTTACAATGAGTTGGAGCAAACTTTTACTTTAAACCAGTAAAATAATTACCTTACTCTGCCTCAGTGCTTCTTAAGTGAGAATAGTCTAATATTATTCTGAATGAGTCTTAGACTTCTTCAAATAAGAATATTTCCCCACCTATTTATTTTATTACTAAATTAATAAATGTAGGTAATTCCTTTCTATCAGTATTCTATTCAAAATAAAAATTCCTATTATTTATTATTTACTAATAATTCACTATTCTTCACTTGTAATGAAAGAACTAGTGATGGTTAATAAATTATATAGTAGGTATAAAAAGTCTACAAGGAAAATTTTATAAATCATTTAATTAAACAAATTAGTTACCACAGTAGTACACTCAATATGGACTTTTATTAAAGAGAAATCCAAGATGGTATTCAAAACTCTAATAATTATAAAAACTTAATTTAATATCGTTAAACTATAAAAATCTATGTCAAATATCACCTAGTGTAGATTGAAGAGCTCGAAGTAGAAGAAAAAGTCAATTTGTAGCTCACATGTATTAAATTTGCCAATATTATAATCCGTTCAGTACCCATTTTTGAAAAAACTTTTGAGTTTGCTTTTGTAAAGCCTGGACCAACGAGGACGAATCTCTTTTCATCTGTTCTAAAACTTGGTACTGTAAGCGCTCCTTGTCAGCTGAACATAGAAACATTTCATTAAAAGTTAATTTTACTTATTTAATAAATCCCACAATTATAGGATACGTTCTGGATAAACATACCAATTATGGATGGGTTTGAGACTACCTCTCTATATAAAGTTCAGTAAAAAGATTAATAACAGTGGCTGCTTACTTTAAAATTTGGCTTCATAGCCAGTAATAAAAAATCGGGGCTGGGATAATATCTTGGCTACTCTTAACCCAAATGAAAAAAATTCCTTTACTCAGAGGCTGAGAATAAGAGTCTCCACGCTCAGCTATCTAGCTATTTAAGAAAAGAGTTGCTAAAACCTTCGGGATAGAGAACTTTCTTCTCTTCCTCAAATATTGAGGAGACATATCTTCCTTTATCATAAAGTAAAAGTCATGTCTGGCTCAAATTGCAAGCGATCTTAGAGAAGTACGCTCGAGCATCATTAGCTTTAAATAGCATACTAGAATGTAAAAAGGTTTGCAATTAATTAAATATGATTTCTCATTATAATTTTGTAGAAATTTCCATCTTTATTAAGCTTTTTTACAAAAAAAAGAAATTTTATTATCCTAAACAACTCTGATATACTCTACTCTTTAAAATATACGGCTATTATCTAAAATTAATTTAAAACTTTTCTATCTTTGAAAAATATTTAATTTATTTTAAACAAAAACAAGTTACTTTGTACAAATCAAGCAGATGCATATTTGAGAGCAATCAAAATTTTAAATTAAATTGTAAATTTTATTTGATAAAATCTAAGTGAGACTCCATTTTATACTATTTAAAGTTAAAATATCTTCTTTTATCTATATTCTTAGCTATAATTATAACAAACTAAATATTTGATCGGAGACGATTGTAATTAATTTGAGTTAAAGAAAATATTATAAATTCTCAACCCAAATTAATTTTCTCCAGATGGGCTACTTTCAAGCAAGAAGAAATTCTAAAATTTAACCCTGGTTTACACTTTATCCTCATGAAGTCATTGCTATATCAGCAAATTAACGAAAAAAAATATAAAAACATGTCTGGATAGTAATTTAAATCAGCTAAAGACAATGGTGATCAAGATAGTCACACCAATTTTAAATTTAGAGTGAGATTGGTCGAAAGCAGAAAATTCAGAGATCGAATAGATGGTCACATCAATTCAGGTCTTGAAGGAACAATCTGTACATAGTGCAACATTTTAACAATTCAAGATAAATGATATATTTTCAGGATAAGATATGTAAGTAAGAAACAATGAATTAAAGTACAGCGCATTGTAAATGTGTGTCGATAACAGGCAAACTCAGTTTCTATAATATAGAATTTGTATTGAATGGGTTTGATTCGTTTCTCATGGAACTACTGGCCTTGCAATAAGATAACCGAGCAAAGAGTAGTTCTCCCAGTAGGAGCTATGTATACCCCTCTCAAAGAAATTGAAAACATGGCTGCTTTAAATTATATGTTTAACTGTTGTAGAGTATTAGCCTGTAGCTTGCAAAACTTGCCAAGCTATATTTAAAACT
>JAJKFJ010011138.1:0-13175 GCA_027382625.1 Tetmemena sp. SeJ-2015 | reverse complement strand
TTCAAAGTTTGCAATCTTCTCAACATAATTTATATAAGCCAGCTAAGCAAACTCTCTCCTCCTTCTTTACTCCAGTTGCTTCCTCCTCCACCGCCTCCAATCATCTCTTAACTTCAATGCTCGACATCCACACTCTTCTCTAAGTACTTAATAAGAGGAAAACATTGTCAAGGATCTCAAAACGAAAGCTTTCATTGAAGCCCAGAGATGATTGGAGGCGGTGGAGGAGGAAGCAACTGGAGTAAAGAAGGAGGAGAGAGTTTGCTTAGCTGGCTTATATAAATTATGTTGAGAAGATTGCAAACTTTGAAGGAGGTCAACTACCATATTTATGAATAATTCAAAAGTTTTGAAATCATTTCTACTATGTATTTTTAAGCTTGACCTAACAGTTGCCTGCTTGTTCTTTGCCTTGTAGTGAAACAAAAGGATGTAGGAGCACTTCTATCTCTTTACCTTATTGTTCCTACTCTCTGCCATCTATTAGTATTTTCGCTATATAAGTTGAAGCTATTGAATAGTTTTCTAAATATATCCTATGCTATTTTTTGATTTATTTTTATGAAAATGTTTAATTATTGCTCTTAAATTAAAAATAGCAAATTAATCATTTTTTCTTTATTCTCTCTCTATATTCTATTAAATTTGGCTCTTTTGTCTTAAAATTTTATTTCATAATAAAGATGCCCTTAAATGGAATTTAAAATGAATTAATATTACTAGTAATTCAAGATTATGAAAATTAAAATAAATAGTATAAATATTTTATTAGCGGCAGTAGCACTGTATTTATCAATTTTCATCTCCGCAGCCCAAGCACCAGTTGAAATACTCAACTTAACGACTTTAAATTAATTTGAAGTTCAAACAAAAATTATTGTTTTTACGAAACCTAAAAGATCATTATTATCCGTTCAGCCTCTATTTTCAACAATTTTTCAGTCTCCTAATGAAGAACTCGGACGAACGAGGACTAACCTATTGTCTGCTATCATGAAGGTTAGTGCTGTAGGTGCTCCTTGTATGCCAAGTCTAGCTTAAAAAATTAAAAAGTAATTTTAATTAATTATTAATTTCTGCAATTATAGGAATAATCCTCCGACTCAAGCTATTCTCAAATTTTAAAATAAAACTCTCAAAAGCGGTATAAGAACTAAAACACTGGATAATTACTGTAAAATCTCGGTTTTAACGCAGGAAAATAAAAATCAAGGTTGAAAATTACAATATTATACATTTTTATTGGTTTTTTTTATAATTTAAAATAAACAATTATTTCGCTGGCGAACGTTATAAGCTTCCCTCTTTCTAGAATAATTTTAAATTTAATTTTAGAGTAATATTTTAAAGCCATAGTGGTTGTAAAAAAAATTATTTTTAACTAAATGAGTGTGAATCATTACAAATTAGAATATTATAAATTTTACATATTGATTTCTTATATCTGTCAAAAATTCAGAATAAGAAAAGTTATTAAATAAACTTCCAGGATTAAATTTATTAATTTTATAAACTTTTATATGGTTATTTAGTTTGCCATTTAAATCTTATAATTTATATAATTTTGCCTTGATTAAACATACAGTAATTCTCTTAAAATATTTATTTTTTCTCCAATTAACATCAGATTATAATTTAAAAATGTCTCTATCCTAAGAGTGGTATATCTTTCAAGATATCTTGAGGAATCTTGAGCTTGATGTTTTATAATAGCACTTTCAATTTGTATCCACTTTCTTAATATCTTAAAAGACTCATTGATATTTACACTTTGGATTTGGTTCTTAAATTTAATTCCAGTCTAATGATTTAATTTATATATTTATATTTTCTTTACATACATTAGAAGGATGTTAAAGAAAGTTTATAATACTTTTTGCTAATAGAATGAAATATAAATCATGAATTTTATTATTTCAAGCAATATTAAATGATTTCGTATACTCTAGAAGGACAATTTGATTATTTTAATTTCTCTTTCTGTCTCTAATTCTAATTCAGAAACATATACTAACCATGGCCATAAAGGTAAATTTTACAATGATGAGAGATTATAATAAAATTCTACAGAGATTTAATGCATCCTTTATTAATTTAGATATTTTTATGACTTTGGCAGTTGATGAACCAGAAGGTAAGAAGTTTAATTTATTAAAAACCTTAATTAATTATAAATTAAAATATTATTCTAAATCAAAGTAGAGAACTTTTATTTTTACAAAAAAATATATTAATTCCTTTTTAATTTTACTAATAATTAGAATATTTATATTTACTAATTATCTTCTTAAATTGAACTAGGGAAAGTGATTTAAGAATTATTAGCTCTTCTGGCCTAAATAAAATACTTGAGAGGCTTGTTTTATCTCCACCTGTAAAAGTGGTAGATAGCCCAACACTAAACTCTTAAGAATATCTCCTGGTATTACTTGATGTTTCAAAATGTTAGGTATCATCTTCAATTAAAACTATGTGAGAGTGTTAGCAGTGGTTAGATCCTAGATAGACTTCTCGCAATAGTCATTAGTTAGTTAAGAAGTACTATTACTCTTTGTTTTTCCACAATTGTTCATGTGAGTACTTGGTAACTGCATCAACGATCAATAAATTCCCATTATTTCAGCACCTCTCTAATACTTACCCACAGAATTACTATAAATAGCATATCTAGAAAGCCTTTAGAATTATCCCGGGCATAAAAAATGGCTTGAATTTTCCACGACTCTTACCAGCAACTTGCTAAACATATATAAGTCCTAAATTTAGTTTCTTTATTTGATAATTATATAAAAAAAATATATTAGATTAGTTTTTATAGTGCATATTTTTGAGGAAGTTTCATCAATTTCAAATATCTCTTAAGTATAGAATTAAATCTATGATTTATTAAAATAATTATAGAGTCAACTTCAAGGAAGTTGAAATCACAGATTCAATTCAGATCTGCTTTTTTTTCCTCAAAAGTTAATATAAGTCTTAATAGATCACTCATATCCAAAAGTTGAGTGAATATATTTTCTGGAGCTTATTACTTTTTTGAATTTTTGAAGCATTATCTTAACTAAAGATACTTCACTAGCAATTATTTTTATCAAATTTAGCTAAATTTTTAATTTAATTTTATAAAAACTAAATTATCACAATTAATAGAGTCTTTTAATCATAGACGAAAATTTCTAGCTGCAACTCATTTAGGATAAAAACTAATAGACAGAGTATGCCTCAGTATTATAAAATCAAATCTTTTTGTTAAAAACATTCCTTTCAAATCAATACATTTATCACAATAGAATGCACATGTTCATTTCAATTTCATTAATTGAGTTTCTGTTTTTAATTTGAAGCTATGATATAAAAATTATTTTATAATAAAAATAAAACTTAACCAAGAAAATTTATTATTTAGTTTAATTATCAATACACAATTTAAATGAAGCCAACGAGAACCTATTTAATAATGAAAATTAAACTTTAATGATACATTGTCTGTAGAAATGCTTTTTTATTTTATTTATGGACATTTAATCCCAATTATAAGATTTCTTCACTACATTAATAATTTACTACTAATATATAGGTATGATTTTATGACAAATCTTCTTGAAAATTTTAATTTAAATATATGAATAAAAGTACTTGATTCATGGTTAAGATTATATTTATAATCTTGCCTTTTAAATTTTTCTTATCTTTAAATTTCAACAAAAATATTTTAGTCTAAATTTTAATTAATAAAAACTTAAGGTTCTCGTTGATATGAATTGAAACTTATCTAAAATGATAAAATATCATAAGCTTTGAGTAAAAATTAAAAGTGAGGTATAGAAAATAAATCCCAAGAAAATTAAGATTATAAAATGACTTTATAGAATTTCACTAAATATCGCATTAGAAATGCAATAAACAATAGTCGTATAAATAGATTTCAATCGATAATTAGAAGATTAAATCTGAGTTTTTATTTTCTATATGCTCAATAATTATTCAAATATTTATTGTCATAATAAGCAGCGTTAATAATCATGAGTCAAAAGATTTATTTTCGAGCTTAATATTTATTTTAATTTATACTAACTTCAAATTAATTTGCTCTCTTAATTTATAAAGTATGAGAGCAATTATAGACCAAGAAATAAATGTCTCATTTAAGCTTGGAAATTTTTGTAAAGAGTCCGAATTAAAAATTTTTTAAACTTTAATATAGGATAGATACAAATAGTTGATCCTAAGTTTCCAAAATTGAATTTCAAGAGCGTCAGTTTTGAAATGAGGGTCTTCTCCTTTGTCGGGTAACAAGAAGCTTTTTTATATTTATGAATTATTCAAATAGACGAATGATAGTTTACGATTAGATAACTTCACCTTCTCACCTGCTATCACTCCACTCTACTCTGCCTCCCTCTAACCTCCGCACCTACCTCCAGCTTTCCCTTTCTCTCTCAACTTCTCACCTCCTCCTCTCCCTCCTCCTAAGTTGCTAGATTACATCACTGACATTAGAGGAGGTCTTATTTCGATTTCCAAAGGTGAGAGCAATGGGGAGTCGATGAGTTTGAGCCTCTGGCTCTCATCTAAGGAGGAAGTGAGAAATGGGAGAGAGAGGGAAAGCTGGAAGTAGGTGCGGAGGTGAAAGGAAGGTAGAGTAGAGTGGAGTGATAGCAGATTTGAAGGTGAAGTTATCTAATCGTAAACTATTAATCATCATTTATATTTGAATAATTCATAATTATAAAAAAGCCTCTTATAAACCTTTTTAAAGGAGAACACCCTCATTTCAAAACTGATGATCTTCAAATTCAATTTTGTCAACTTAAGATCAACTATTTGTATCTGTCCGAAAAAGTAGTTTCTAATAACTAAATTACTAAATAACATCATTTATCATTATTGCACATGATATATCGATATATAGAGAAATAATTAAATATAAACTAAACATAATCATCATTTAAAAATTAACTGTATATTATTTTTAGAAAAAATAAATTAATAGAAAATGTATTATTAGTACATTGAATTTAAATGTAGTACTTAATATATTTTATTTTAATTAATATTTTTGTTTTGATTGAGTGGAAGACCTTTTTTAAAAAATATAGATCCATTTAAATTATTTATTATTCCAAGGATTTTAATATTTTAAAATATTTTTTTATAATAATATTAAAAATAATTCTCTTTTGCATTTATTTTATAAAAGTAATAGCTTCAGCTCAAATTATTCATTGCTTAAGTGAAAATAAATTACTTTAATAAGTTGCTCTTATCTTCCTTAAATCACCATTTGCAATCAAGCTTAATTGAAAGATTATTCATGCAGGTTACTAATTTAAACTAACTTTTATTCATTAAGAATTAATTTTAGTAAAACTAACTCTCATAGTTATGCTATCATTATCTAAGAGAGGGTCCCAAAACAAATATTTATTATCATTCATTACCTTTTTAAGTTCTATATTATAAAAAATTGAATATTTACTATAAGTTATATTATTTATTTTTAATTTAAAAACAGAGTTATAATGAGACCTAAGTTTAAGATACAAGAACCTTGTACATATAATTTTTGAATCTATTTTATAGTAAAATTGAAATATAATTTTTACTTGAGAATTAAGAGAAAAATAAAGTCAGAAATAATTTATTTTTGGATTAGAATGGAACAAATCAGAGTCATTTGAAATGCTAAATAACAATTACACTATTGGATAAGGCTTGCAATTCTAGGAACTGATAATCAACACTTGCTTTTGAAGACTAGAGATTTATTTTGATAATGACTGGTGCTTATCTTTTCTTTTTACAGAGAGGTGCTGTGAAAATGTCTCAGGAAGAAATTCCTAATTTTTGATAATCTATAAAAATAATTTAAAGGTAATTTATAATATATTTTTCGAAAGTTAAAATATAGAAATTGATAATCATCCCTTTAAAAAAATTAATTTAATCAGATTTATTATATTTTTGATATTAGAAATCTTAGAAAGTATACTTTTTTAGGAGCTATATTTTTTATTCATTACTTATCTTCTCTTTGTCTATCATAAAAAACCATTCAAAAAATCAGCTAGGGTTGAATCTTTCTTATTAAAAAAAAGTGATGCCAGCTCTCTATATTAAAGACAGTCAGGGTTAGACAATATATTTATATTAAAAATCGAATTAAGTCTTAAAATATTTTCAAATTAAGCAAGTATTTTTATTTACTTTTACTTTATTTTGTTAAATAATTTTATAAATTTAATTGTAAAATATTTTATTGTACCAGTACACAAGACCTATTGCTATATAATATAAAGCATCCTAATACGTTAATTATGTTTAAAAATTGAGTTTAATAAATTAATTTGGATTAAAAATAAAAGATTTAATTTTGGTAAAATATGAACTTAATGAATATAAAATATCTCTTGATCATAGAGTTCCTCTTAAAATAGGTCGATATTTAAACAATTTAATATAAAGATCTATATATATTTCCATTAAAAAAAAACATTTAGAATAATTATTAATAATCTATAAATCTAATTTTATCTTATTAGTTGTTTCATAAATCAGGAATTTAAGGTGCATCGCAAAATTAAATATTCTATAAATGAATTAGTCCAAAGTTTTATAAATATAAAAACTCCACTATCATTTAGAAAACGTTCAGTACAATTATAAAAATTTAAGAAAATTTTAATTAATAATTCGTGTTTTAAAGTCAAATTTAAAAGAGAATAAAAAAAGATGAAGAATTTATTCGCATTTGAAATCTTAAAAATTAGAAATGGGTCTTTCTTTTCTATAACTGCTTCTTGATAATTTTATCCTAAATAAAAAAATTGATTGTGACGTCTTTACTTGATAACTCGCTCCTTAAATATTCGAGAGAGAAGCGAAAAGAATGAATGTTGAAGTTTAATTCTGAATCAAGTGGTCATAAACTAAATAAAAATTCTCACACTTCTATTTTCACTCATTTTAATCTATTGCTATAATTATTAATAATTAAATTTTTTATTAAGTTTAAATCTATTTATATTCATTTTCTGTTAATTTTAATAGCAAAATATTATGAATATAAATATTTGGTGGAATCTGAGAATCAGCAGAGAAAATTATCATTTAAATTAAATAAATTAAAAGAATTTTCTTTATTGTTTAGTGAATAATAATATTTTTATTGAAATTAATAAGTAAAAAACTTTTACAAGTAAATAATTAAGATAATTTATATGTGTAAATTATTGATTCTCGTTATTTAATAAATTTTTAAAAATATTAATATGTAAAAAAGAGAATACTTTTATATTTAAAATAATTCTAAAATATAAAATTATGAAATTAAATGGTGGAATATCTTTTTGCGAAAAATTATATATTCTATAAAAAAAATTAGTCCAATCTTTTAAAATAATTATATTTATATTAAGATAAAATAATGCTATCTTATGTGAAATTTAATATATAATTAAAACATAATATTTTAGTTCTAAAAAGTAAAAATCTTTATTATATTTAGATTAATTTGAAATATACGTATTTATAAAGAGGAATAGTTATAAAATTATGAAAGATATGTTTCTAAGTTTGATGAAAACTTCGGTATCACATGGCAAAGAAGCATTAACGATATGGAAATATTTTAATTTACGCAAACCAAATGATTTAAAATATCTTATAAATAAATAATAGTATCAAATCTATTAATTAAGCAAATATAATAAAAAGATTATTTCAAATTTAATAATCTTAAAATTCGAACTTAGTGGCAGTAAATTATTTATACCTAAGTATGAGGAGAATAACCTGAATTTTTATTTGATGCTTCAATTATAGGTCAAATACGAATCGTTGATTACAGATTATAAATTGAATAAAAATATAACAACAAATAAGTGAAAGAATCTTACTTACAAAACTGAATCCTTTGCAAAATATGTATTTTGGACAATTTTTTTTTCACGGATGTGGCCGAAGATTTAAAGAATTAATTTGAAAGGAATTTGTTAATTGCTATTGATCCCAAAAATACTTTAAATTATTTATCCTCTTATCCTATCGGTTAAAATGTGCATAATATACAGCTATACAAACCTTCCGAAAATTTTATCATTTATAGCTTGTCATATTTTAAAAGGGTGATTTTTAGAAATTGTGAATGCGTCTCTGATAATGACTGCTATATTGATAGTAGTGTTCTTTTTTTGCTATTAAGTTTCTTTTTTAATTATTATATTGGATTAATAAATCTGACTTGTAATTTAAAGTCTTTTAATTTAGTATTTTTCAAATTTGCAATAAACTATTCATGATTGCCCTTTTGCAAAAAAAAAATTAATACTTTAAAAAATTCGATGCTTCAAATCAAGATATTAAGGAGGTGATTTAAATGTTTAAAATTAAGAAAATTAAAAGAATTCTTATACAACTAGTTAATACCCAAGAAGATGATCAAAATCTTTTGCAGGATTTTTATAATTCTTTTTTTTCTTATTCATTGAAAAGAATTTTAAAATCAAATTATGTATTAAATTTTCATATTATACATATCCACAATTTTAGTACTTCTTGAAAATTTTTTAAAACTTAAGCCTTATTTATGAAAGAGCAACAATAATTTACATCGCATTAAATTAATGATGAAGAGAATATTCTTCAACATAAAGTTGAGTAATTAATTCGCGTTTATTATTTGAATCATTAATGTCAACATTGTACTATTAAATTCAGTCTTAAATTTAAAATATAATTCTTCTTCGATAAAGTATTTTTTTATTAAATAAATAAAATTATTTTTTATATTACTTCTACAATAATTTATCGTGGACATTTAAAAGCCAAAAATTAATTTAAAACTAATTTTTTTGTTATCTATTTATTCTAAACTTAAATTATCAAGCAAAAATTTCAATCTTTTTTTTCTCAAAAAAATGAAAAAATGAAAGACTGTTTATTTTTTATTACGGGAATAAATATTCTTTAATAATTATATCGCATTATATTAAATAAAATATTGTGATCAGTCCCACTATTAAAAATTCATAAAATACTTTCAAATAAAATTGTTAGCCTTAAAATTCATTCTTTTTGTAAAAATTGCGAAAAGAAAGACTTCAAATATTATAAAGGTAAAGTACTTTATAAATATACATTAACTTCATCTGTCTCATCTGTCTGATTTTAGATGCAAATAAACAGATTGAGAAATTAAAACATTTAAGTTCCAAATAAACATTTAAAAAATTAATATTATTGAAGTTATTACTCTATTATTTAGATCTATTGAAATGCCATAATTTTCTATTTGATATAAAATTTTTATGAATGATCTTGAAAATGAAGTAGTTAATATAAAATATAAAAATTTCTTCAATTCATTTGAATTCTTATCTTATGAATAAATAAGAAAGAGATACATTCTTTTTCTTATCAATATAGGCTTTATTAATAATAAAGTATTCTTTCTCGGATTAGCATACTGCAATGTTATTTATCAATAGGATCCTTATTTAAAATATTTTTGCTACTTCATTATTTGCTATTTGTTTAAAGAAATTACTTGCTTATAATAATTTAATTAAAGTTAAGAATTTATTAAAAAGAGAATTAAATTAGAGATTAAATTAAAATGGAATAAAACCGCGACTGTTGAAGTAGGCCCAAATTGAATAATTTTTATAGCATTCGATTCATAATGAAATTATAAGATTTATCGTCGCATCTTTTGTGTTGTGAGAGCGTTCAGTGTAGAGATGTGAGCGACTAGTTCCTAAAAGACTACGATTATGATATTGATGAGAGTGCGCGCATTATTTCTCGCTATTGAGAGAAGCTGAGGCGATGATTAAACGAGAAGCACTTATTTATTTTTAATAATCTCTCGAACAAGCTGCAGATCAAGGTGTTAATCTGTTATTTCAACTACCACACAGTTGCAACTCTACATTTATTATTTTAATCAATCAATCAATTTTAATTTAATTCTATAAAATATTTATTTATCGTAAAATTATTCTACCTCCATTATAATTAATTTGGGTTTGTATTAGGTCATATTATCATTTTTAATTAATGAACATATATTTCTATAAATTTTTAAAAAGATTAAATACATTTAAAACGTCAAAATTTATTTATTATTATATAAATTAGAAATTAAATGATTATCATTCGACGTTTCTACAAAGTCAGGAAAGTTTTAATTAAAATCTATAAATTATTTATTTGGAATAAATTAAAAATGTATCAAATAGAATTATTTTTTAAGTTCTCTGCCGCATACGGATTGAGAAAAGTGTCTTCTACCAACGGATCATTGAATTATCTGCATCTTCAAAGATGAAATACTAATTTACTTGACGAATACGAAGCTGTCTCTAAAATATAATCATATTTAATTGGCTACAATTATATCCTATAGAATGTTTTGTTTTATAAAGAATTTATATAATGAATTTGTGAAAATTGAATTCAATTCTTAATTATTGAAGTATTATTTTTTATCAATATGATTTTAATATATTTGATAAAAACAAAAGCATAGTGGGATCAAAATTTGATTAATTATGGGATGAATATGAATTAGTTATCGCAAATGCATCTATTTTAAATACAAAATTTACACAAGGAACTAGATACCTGCCAAGATTTTGACAACTACAAGAAGATTCACCTATCACTCATAATTTTTGGCATTTCTTGTGGTATCAAGTATATTTTCAGGCATTTTATACTTTAAATGTCTGATTTATTGCTCATCTTTAACTGAAACTAACTTTATCCTTCCACTTATTAATAAATAAGTATATAAAGCTCACTTACAATATCTTAGAGAAGATGTAGAGTGAATGTTTTGAAGGAGGCTGTAAGGATCACTCTTATAAGAAATATGGATGTCCAAGTCTCAAATGATGTTTGCCTTGGAGGTTGTAAAAACTCCATTTTTAATTAATTCAAAGAATCAAATTAATGTTTAATTTATTATCAGCTCTTATGGTAAAATTATTCTCTTTTTGAATTTATCTTAAGTTCTTTGATCATCTAATTCTTTCTATCCCATAATTAAGATTTATTATAATTAATATACGAGATGTTAAAATATTTATCCTGAGACTTAAGTACAATAAAAGTTATATTTTTAGCACGAATGAATTTATAAAGTGCTTAGATTATGGATTAAGAATTTTAGAGTTAGTTAAACAAAATCTATTATGTGTAATTTAAGACTTCTTGTTAATTTATAAAAGAAATAAATTTATAAAGATATATATTCATAAATTAGACAATCAGAAAGGTCAACAGTCAGGTTTAAATTTAATGAATTATATAAATTTTCATTGATATTTTTTTATAATAAAATTATCTAAAAAACATAAATTATTTAATTATAAATAACAATTTAAAAGATTCTATCAGTATATAAAATTTTTTACGATAAATTATGGCCAAATTATATTAAGCATATACACTTAAAAGCCATTTAATTTGGGGAAAAATAATAAAGATTATCAAGAAAAGAGAATTTATATATTTACAAATTTGCCTTATATATTAAGGGAAGTGAAATCAAATCAGATTACTTAAAGAAATAATAAAAACAGGGAAGGAGCTGAAATTAATAGCTCTAGACTAAATGAAATATAAATAATTAATATTAATTTTTAAATATGATCATAACATTTATAATATTCAAATAAGAATTATTTTATTATTTTAGCTCGAGTTAAACTTAAATAAGGCGAATATTATACTAAGTTCTTTTAATCTTGCTTTTTTACTTATCACAATTTTTTTTAAAAATTATAATTCTTCATTAAACTAAACAGTAATAGTTATTATTAAATTTTAAAATAGAAAGTTAATCAATAATTATTAAAAATATAACTGAGAACTTATTTAATAGTAGAAATTTAAAAATTGAAAGAATCATCATAAACTTATAAATCGCAAATAAGTAATTATAGATTATATAAGACAACAAATTTTAACAAAATTTTTCTACTACCTCACGTATTCATGTATGAGTAAATGTCGCTCAATTCTAATTATTAAATGAATTTAGTATTATTTCAAAGATGAAGATGAGCGATGCACTTGAGAAGATCAAATATAAAAATTTATTAATTTTAGATCTAACATCTAACAAGATGTAGATAGGAAGTGAATAATAATTAAACGGCCTCAAAGTTGAAGCCATAATTTATATTAATTTATCTATAATTAATTTTAATCGATTTAACCAATAATAATAATAATAATACTCATTTTTAATTAAAAAATAAGATAATCATTATAAAAATTTATTTGTCAGGGATCTGTCAATACTCTTTAGATGCGCTTTTTAAATACTTATTTGGTTTGAATATAATAAGATATTTTATTAGTTATAAATTGATATATTTATGTTTTAAAGTAAAAAATATAATTATTCATAACTTACCTAGGATACAAAATTAAACCTAGTTAAGTGATAAACTAGGTGGTATAATTAGAATGTTTGAGCATAAAAATAATTGCAAACCTAGACAATTTATCAACCCTTAATAGCACAAAAGATAATTTCATAAAGCCTTCCTAGAGAAGAAGTAAATGAGTGAGCTCAATCTTATTTTGCATCCCTCCTCCTTATCAATATTTTTAACCTGGCTCTGACTAGACAAAAATAACCCTAAAATAGCCTATTCTGTTGTTGATTAATCTTCGAGGCTGAAAAAATGATATCATCCTCCTAAGTAGGCCAAGGACACTCTACGGAGTGAGTTGACACCTTCAGTTGACATACTACAAAATAATACCAGTGGCCTAGCTGTAGTTTAAAATAGATGATAAGCTATTTTTATAAGGTTTATATTATTGTGCTTAAAGGGTTATACCCTGATGTCACGAGCTAAACACAATTACGTCAAGGAGGGTGCTTGAGGATCACCCTATTTCTAACTCAAGATTCGAACTGTTTATCTGGAATAATTCTGATAGCGTTTGAGCTGTAACATTCGCAGACTTTCGACTGTGAAATAGTAGATTCGGGGAGGTTCAACGCCAATTCCACCGTACGCTCTGTATATTATGATATTGGAATTAAATATCAAAAATTATGTGAGTACAAGTCTCTTATTAATATCATCTTTAATATATCAATCAATATTATTCATCGAAAACACGAGTGCGAAAACACGAGTGCGAAAACA
>JAJKFJ010011120.1:0-13186 GCA_027382625.1 Tetmemena sp. SeJ-2015 | reverse complement strand
GATATTCTCATTTTCTTTATTATCATCATTATCTAGTTTTATTAGTTCAGAATATTTCTAGTTTTAATTTACTCATCAGCTAGGCATCTTAAAACAATTGGAATTGTTTTAAAAGGTAGATTAAATGAATAGTCAGTGAAATCCTTTATTCTTCTGAGATTCTGTCGATCAGACTTACTAAGGACAGATATGCACTTAAATATTTATTCTTTTCGAAGATAGCTGAAAATAACCAGCTTGCAGTTTGTGTTCTTCATATTTAATTCCAATTTTAGATCAATATATTTACTTTTAGCAAGGATTTGCATTAAACTTAAAAAAATAAGATTTTTCTAACTACTTTTATTTAAAAAAGAAGAAATAATTTCATTTAGATAATCTAAATAATTAAAATATTAAAGACTTAGAGTAAATTAAAATATATGCTACTTACATAAGCTTATTGTATATATTTTTAATATTTTATCAAAATTTTATTAAAAACTTCATGTTTTTCTCTTAAAAGAAGATATTTAATTCAACTTGAGCTTAATTCTTGTAAATTTACAAGGGTTACTAGAAGAATTAAATTCAATTTATCTATAGAAGATATTCAGGAGCTATTCAAAATTAAAGCTCATAGCATTTTTCTTTCTTTTTATTTGTTGAATTGATTAAATAATTTTTATAATTTCATTACCCATATTTTGTTAAATCCTAAATCTCAAAAAAATAATTAAACTTAAATAAAATTAAGCTAATTTTCTAGCAAAGAATTAGTGCAAAATTAAATTATTTTATATATATTAAATTGAAATTAAAGAGGGGCAGTTGAAGTGTGTCCAAATAAGATAATTATTACACAATTCAATTTAACTTATAATTTTATGAATAATATTATTTCAGATTTTTGTTTTTAAGAGGCTCAGTGCAAATTTATAATCAACTCAAATTTATAATAAATAGAAAAAGTAGAGTCAGAAGAATGAGTCTATTATGGCTTGTTGCAATAAGATGCTGAGGCTAATTATAGAAGAAACTCAGTTTAATTTTTGGTAAACAATCAATTATGCTGTAGAAGCGAGATCGAATCTGTGATTCAATTGCCCCAAAATTTCAACTCTCTAATTATTTAACAAATCACCGATTTAATATTTTTACTATATTAAATATTTTTATGCGTAGTTAGAGAATTTAAAAGAAGAAAAAATAAAATATAGGGTGAAAATGAATACATGATCGAGGAATGGAAAAACCTAATCAAGATAGAGTTCTTTAAAAAGTGATATATATTAAATTAGAGAGAGTTATAATTAATTTTGTATTTTAAATTAATGAGGGAGCGAGCTCCTACCAGTTTAGTCCAAGATAGCCATCGAATACTGTCTTGGTCTAGCTTTTAGTTTTTTCTCCGCGTTCAATAGGATTGGTAGTTGTGGCTGAGAGTTGACTCTTTTTTTATGTTGTAGACAGTGCGGTATATGCTTGCGCATGATGTTAATCTCTTTGCTATGCTGTTCAAAAGTACGCAAATCCGAGCATACTTTTGCAAAACTTTGAGCTTGCAAGCGAAGATGAGTCTCTGTTGATCGGAAGGGATGCCTTACTTATCCTAGGCACTTGTCTCTTCAGAGGTCACCTTCAAATTGGGTTTTTAGTTGATGATATTGTAGAAGATGAAGTCGTTACAGTAGACATTTAAATTAAATTAACTCTATATATAAAGCGTAATATAATATGAATCACAGAACAAGGACTCAACACACAATCTATTTCTAAGTTAAACCAATCCACGATCATCCATTCATATTCACTTTATATTCAACGGAAATCATGATACTAGAAATCATTTATTTTGATAAAAATGTTATCTTCTATTCTTATCTAGCTTGTATAAATTTCCTTTTCTTTATTAAAGAAACTAGCTTATGTCACTTTCTAATATTCTATTTCATGATGAGTGCAAGCATTTTAAAATTAGACATCATCCATTTCAAAGTTAGATAAGATTTCTAGTTCATCTTTTTCATTTCCAGCTTCTTTTTCTTGTTCTAGATAAAGAATAGCCTTGAGATAAAGTTTTATAATTTCAAATTCATCCACATATTATGTCCGAAGAATACCCGATTTATTTGAAATAGATAAATCAAGACTACAACTATTATAGTTGACAATGATTTGAGAGTAGAAACTATTAACAAAGTTTATAATTAAGCTTCAACTTTAATTTGCAAATATTTTCAGTTTAAATTAATCATATCTTCAAACTATTTTTAATTTTTTATTAAACTGAAGATTAAAATCTAAAGAAAGCAGGAAACTTTTAAAATGAAAAATTGTGCATTTTTTGAATGAGAAATCGAAAAAACTAAGAGAATAATTTTTCCTGAAATCTATACAAGACTTAAATGTCTGGTATCACAAAAAATATTTTTCTGCTCTTCTGTTTTTTTTTCCTTCTCAATTTTGAGATAATATATTTAAAAGAAAATGCGCTTAAACAAATTATATTAATTTCTTTCAAAAATTACTCAAGCTCTTATTCAAATTCTACCATAACTTCAATATTAATTATGGTGTGGCTTTTAGGAGTTGCTTATTCTTTCCTCCTTCCTCTAATAGAAGATTTCAACGCAAATAATTATTCTAGGAAGTCTTTTATATCAAAATATCCGATATAGAGATTTATCTAGCTCAACTAGAAAACTTCTTAATTCAAATCCTCTAAAAGTTTAATTGAAAACGGCACAGCATCAAAACAAAATTTCTCTTCAAACTTGAGGCCAAATTAATCAAGTTTCTTTAAAAAGGGTTTAAGGAGAGGATAAATATCAGTTTTTTAGAACAAATTTTATCTCTTTGTTAATAGGTTTAAATTTTTCAAATTTGGAAAACCTTGTAGATACTTTTCTATCTCATTATAATAGAAAACTCATGCAAAATTGAGTTAATAAATTAATTAATTTAATATAGAATTACTTCGAGGAGGCAATAAATTCAAGATTTATGTAAATATAATCATTAGGGTTTCAACATATAATTATAAGAATTTAAATACAAGCTATTTTCATGTTTGTGTTGTCGAATAAACACTAAGCGCCAAATAATCTGACGAGAAAACTCTAAACAGATCTCACTGTTTTAGGATGCTGATGCAAAACACTCATGTTAATTTTAGATTGACTATAATGAATGCTGCAAGTTAGGATTAATTAAGCATTTTTCAACTTTCATATAGTTTCATATCCTTATTGATTAATTTAAAAGGTTATATAATTTATTTAATTTTTACTATATTTGCTTCTATCTTGGTTACACACAATTATAAATACTCTACGCTATTCATGGTCCCGAAGTTAATCATACTCCAATTTGCAAAATCTCTATTGAATTTATTGACTTAAAGATTCTTAACAGCCATTTCTTAATTTCTGAAATTGGATAAAGAAGGCTCTTGTGCTTAGGGCAAACTCAATTATAATAATTAAAAGATATGATAATTATTATATCATTAAAACAGAAAAGTTATCCCTTTTTCAACAAGTTTATTCTTTCTTCAATTATACTTAAAAGATTTTTAATTGTTAATATTTAAAATATGCAATCCAAATTCTTCAGAAATAAAATTATAATCATAATTAAAATCAAATATTCTGAAGTCTTCTCGACCAAGATTAAATATATGACCCTCATGTTAAGAGATCCAATGTTTATCATCATATTAAATATCATTAAAAAAAAATTAAAAATCTTTTTTTCATAAGGATAATTAGAATATCAGACGGGTGAATTAAGTTCTAAAAAATTTAAAATATCTAGAATATATTAATTTATTTTCAACATTCGATGATTAGATGTGTAGAGACATACTAATCACTCAAATAATTTTATTTAAAATATCAAAGTTACATTTTAAAGCTAATCTTAGTTTCTTAAATGCAAATGTTTTAGGATAGATAGTAGCATGGGATCAATTTAAAACAGCCAGTAAAATTATAAAGCTTATTTAATAATTATTAATGGCATATAAATGATAAAGCAAATCTTAATTAAAAGCATAGTCTTCATTTTTTAGTTTCTTAACCTTTAAATTAAAATGTCTTTAATGAGATCCCTAAAAAATCTTAAATACGTTGCTATAAAATTAATTTTATGTTATTTTCTAAAAGAAAACTCTATACAAAGTTAATAAAACTAATTAATTTGATTATCTTTCATCGATTTTAAATTCTATCAAAATCTAAATTTTAATTTATAAAACCTGAAACATTATTTAGCAGTTCTTAAAAATAAATTCTTCAATTGTTTTATTTAGAATCTTGAATTATTTCTTTATATTTTCTGTAAATAATTCATTAGTCTTATATATATATTTTTGTATAAATTAATTTGAAGACTCCTACCATATAAATTCTAAAAATGATTTGCCTTAAATAAAATTTTCTATCTATATAAAATTAGCTTTGATTTATTTTAAATATTAACTGCAAGGCATGGCTTCTAAGATGACTTATTTGAATTTGAGCAAATTAAAAACGAATTCATGTTTTGGTAGTTCACTACTAATTCGTATAATAATCTTGTTTAGAAGTACTCTTTTAATTTTAGCCAACATCTAAATTATTTTGCAGCCATATTCGGTAAAGTCACCTAAAATTTCAATATCTACAAGCAATTTATCCAACACCAACTTATCTTCATTCATTAAATGAGATTATAATAAGTTTTATTATACAAAAAGCATAAATAAAAACATATTTTTAAAAATAAATTTAAACAAATTATTTAAGAAAGTTGCTAGGAGCAGTAGCTAATAACAAATAAAATTTTTCTATAAAGAGAGTAATTTCAGACAAATTTGATAACTTATTCTTTGAAAAAATTAAAATATAGAGAGAAATATAATTGGTAAAGTTTAAGAATCCTCATTTTAATTTTAGGTGTATGTAGGAAAGGTACAATAAATAATAATTTCGTTGTAACACTAATAAATTATTCTTTATAATTTAATATTTTATGACGAATAAAGATTTGGAAGATAAAAAAAAAAACAGATTCAAGCTCTTCTTATAATTTTTTTCCTATTACCTATATTTTATTTTTTTTTTCTCATCGAATAAGAGCTAGATAAATTAATTAAACTCAGAGAAAATATATTTTTTTTAATTTATTTAGATTTCCTTCACAATTAGAAAAAGATTCTAGGAAGTTTTAAGAGCTGAAATGTACTTCAGTTTCTAAAATCCTTTTTAAAAACTATTCCTCATCTAATTTTTTAAAATTAAGGTGAGAGATTGAGTAGCAAATATGATTAGTGAGTGAAATGATGTATTAAAAATAACAACTTGAATCATCTGTTGAAGTCTTGAGGCTATAATCAGTTTCATTTTCATCATCATGATTTAGTCTTATTTCTTAATCATCATTCTAGTTGTTAAATTGCTCAACAGCAAGACATCTTAAGATAATTGGAATTGAATGCAAAGGTAGTTTGAAAGTATAGTCAGTGAAGTCTCTTATTCTGCTTAGACTTTAACGATCAGATTTGCTAAGAAGAGAAATGAGATTAATTATTTCTTCTTTTTCCAGGTAGCTAAATATAATCAGCTTGCAGTTTTTGTTCTTCATATTTAATTCCAATTTAAGATATTTACTAAGAAACAAGGATTGCTTTTAATTATGAAGATTAACAATTTTTCAAACTACTCTTATTTTAAAGAGAAAAATCATTTATTTACCAAATCTAATTCATATATTGAAGCTTTAAGATTAACCTTGGCATAATTATAATAGTTTAAGATTAATGATGTGTAGGACGTATGTTTCATCTTTTATTTCCACTATAATGACCGACTTGGACTAAAGAATGATTTAGAGCAAAAAATATTTTTACTAAATAAATATTGCTTATTCATTAATTATTTTAGAATTTAATTTACTTTCAAAATACTGTAAAAATAAAAGAAATATTGATCATCAATCATAGCTATAAATACTTCATTAATTCATTTTTTGAAATCAAAATCTTAAATGTTGATAAAGATTTTCTTTCCAATCCTTATCTACTTGAATAAATTTCTTCCTCCAGAAAGGAATTTGATATCTTTTACTTTTTAATAAGAAATTTTATGTTGCTCACATGACAATTAAAACTATAACTCATTCTTATCACATTTCCATAGATTTTAGTATATTTACTCTGGATTTTAGGAAATTTCATTTTCTCCTTTCCCTACTTTATTAAGAATAGTCTTCTTACATAGGATAGTAATACGATTTATTAACTAGTACTGAATAAGTGCTGGTTTTTAAATTGATTATTATTTATATTCCCTAAATTTTACTTTACTTTACTTTAAAGAATAGTCTTTAGCTCAAGTTTTCCTACTTCAAAGTTATCAATAGTTCGCCTTTAAAGTTAAAAATATTGGCGAATAGAGCTGTCAACTTCACAAACAATCTTAATAATAAAATCAAAACTCAGATAAATTAAATACAGAAAAGTGCATTCATAAAACACAGAAATAGAAAGAGCTAAATGGTTGACGTTAAATAAATTCAATCTAAATTTTTCACAAAATTTAGAATCTCTAATTATTAAATAGGACTCCCAGGAGAAGATGGAGTTGCTGATGGAGCTGATTTGAATAAAAAGGGAAATAAAAAAAGAGTGGTAGCAGCAGACGACGCACTGATTACGGCGCGACTACAGTTCTTCTAGAGCAATCTAAGAAATCTATCTCACTGAGGATGACTAGACACTGACAGCCACCCTATGACTAACACTATGAGGAAACAGGAGGCGGAGTGCACGCTCTCTTTGACTAGTCCACTAATTCCCCAGCCATGACGCGCTAAGCCCTGAGTGACAGGCAGCTCACGCCCTCAGTCAGGGAGGGTTTGAACGGCAGGGATTCCTGTTCATTGCCTTGTGCAGTGTAGGGCAACGCCCGCGTCCTCTTGCCGCTATCGGCTGTGGGCCCCTGGTCAGTGGTCAATAGGTAAAGAGATTACCGGTGATGCATTCGAGGGAGACCGTATTAGCCCCTATATTTATAAGGGGGACAGGTGGGGGTATTAAATAGTCAATAATATAAAAATCACTCTAATTCCTAATCTCTTATCTTTATCTTGAAATCCTATTTAATAATGCTTGAGTTGTTTAATTAAGCATGATCTCTATAAAGAGGTTGGAACTTGATTAATTTTTTTATACTCAATACAAGTCAATTTAATTCAATATTTACTCTAAATATATTAGCATAAATAACTTTGTCATAATATAAAGAATGTTTTACTATAGTTAAAATTTTATTTTGAAATTTAAATGAATGAATAAATACATCTCACGATACTTAAGTGCAGCATAGTCACTTCTCGAGATTAATAGTGAGGCAATTTTATAAAACATTCACGAATTTAATTATTCAAAAGTATCTAATTCACTATTTTTTTGAATTCTTTCTATAGCAAAAATTTTAGTAATCGTTTGATTTTTTTATTTTTATTTTCCATGACTTTCTTTTTTCCTGTTAGCTTTCATCTGAATGTAACTTAATATAAAGGATTTCAGATTGAACTTATCCACTTTTATATTTATTTATCTCAAGGGAACGTGAATGCGATCGGTGTCCTCAAAAATATTAAGTAAGAATGCAATAGCGTTAAATTGGGAAACACATTCTTGGTCTAGATTAAATTGTTCTAGTCTCATTAGAAAAGGTTTCATCATGGAATAAAAATTCTCATGCAAGATAAAACTTTCCATCATGGATTTAAGAGTAAGACTCTTCAAATTTGGCAAACTTTGCAAATACTATTCCATTATTTCAGTACTTTTGATGTGGCAAGAGTCCATAAATAGATGCTCAACACTTTTCATTATTCCAAAATTTAATATACTCCAATTCAAAAATTTAAAATGACAGTCATGTAAGAGCATATATTTTATCGCAATGTTTTAGCAAACTTTATCAGGACGCAAAAATTCAAAAGTCTCAATTATACTTCAATACATTTTTTAATTTATATATAAAATTTATATATTTTTGTAAAAAAATTGCAGATTAGTTTCAAAAGATAAATAGTTTTAATATAAAAGGTAATCTTATTTAATTATACTCCTGCCTTCAAGCATATCAATTATCGCGACCTTTTAAAATTTTGGTAAGTTAAAAATCAAATCGGTTGGTGGTAGAGTTTTAAAACAATATCTGATTTAGTCAAAAACAACTTTATTATGTATTTATTATAATTCAAAACAAGAGTTTTGCTAGAAATTCATCCCATCTATTCCCTTTCAATTATGCATTGAATATGAAAAAAAATTTCAATTCTCAGTTTCATTACCTATAATTTAGGGGACCGTTTAAATTATTTAATTCTAATTTTTGTCTTTCAGATATAGGATTTGTATGATTGATGATCGATGGTGAGCAAAATCTAATCAAATTATAGTTCAGGAGAAAAATAAATAAAACTTTAAATGTGAGATTGTCCTACCAAATAAACTTTAAGATAACGAAAAGCAGCTCCTCTGTCTGAATTTACTTTTGTGTTTGCGCTATTAGCAGTTGTATTTCAGAATTAGGGGAGTCTCTTTTTAATGTTGTAATCACTGAAAGTTTATCTAACATATATGAGGACTCTCTTTTGCTAATGCAGCTCTAAAGCATCAAAATTTAAATATAATTTTGTAACTCTTTGAGCTTTTAAGGTTAATATGAGTCTCTGCTAATCTGGAGATCGCTTATTTGTTCTTCAACTTGCCCCATCTACTGCTACCTTCAAGTTCTAGAAGCTTGTTTTATAGAGATATTAGTTTTTGTTGTTATTAAGATAGAAATTTTAGTTACTTCTATAGTTAAAGAGAATTATATTATGAATCACTGAACAAGGATGAAAGGAATTACTTCTCTTGGAAAAATCAATTGAAGATAAACAAAACATATTTTCATACTATAATTATATTTTTTTTTATAATATTCTTAAGTTGTCAATTTATATTCAATTTAAAGTTAATTTGAGTATCAAATAAATTATGAGATATAAGTGCTGATAGCATTTATATTATGGTTTATCCAAAAGCAGCCTATTCATCTAAGATATTTATATTTACAAATAACTTGTTTATAATAACGTCTTTATTCATCAAAATAAGATAATTTAGTCACAAATATGCAATTATAAAAAATTACAAAAAAATTAAAAAGCTTGTTTGAAATAATTTTAGTTAAAATTTTAATTTAGCTTTAAAATTATAAGCTAAATACCATTTTAGAGTTAATATTTTAACATGAAGGGAAAATTATTTTCTAAAGCACAATTTAAAAACACTTTAGAGAAAACCAACTTTTAAATATAGCATGAACTATAATCTCATCAACTTATTTTTATAAAAATATTAAAGTACCCTAACATTAACTAACTAATTATTGAAATTTTATAAACAGATTTTACATATTTTTTTTAATTATTTTGATTGTCTGTCTCTTCTTCATTTCTTTGGTAAATGTAAGTTTAGAAATATTCTTCAATATCTAAAATACTCTAAAAGAGCAGTTCTATTTCTTGATCCGAAAGCTTTTAGATTGAATAACTTATTCAATCAGATAGGGTTAAAATATACTCTAAACAGGTGTGCGAGTAGTCGTTAGGAGTCCTTTTAAAGTACTCAGTACTTATAATAACATATTCATCTGGAATATCATCATTTTCAGCTTAAACTTGCTACTCAGCTAGATATTATAAAACCTTGGGAAGTGAGAACGGATTCAGATTTATAATATAGCCATTGCTTAAATCTAAGAAGTCCTTTACTCTAAGCAGATTTTGCCGATCAGATTTACTAAGGAGAGAAATGCATCTTAACAGCTTTTCTATAGAAAGAAAGCTATATATTATCAGTCTGCAGTTTTTGTTATTCATTTGTATCCAATTTCAGATATATTTATTTTATTTTATTTTATTTGAAAAAGCAATTCTATTTATTATATAGAAATGGCTTCAAAATTAAATTATAAACATTAAAGTACATTTATTTGCATTTTTTCTTGTAAAATTTACAATTTAGTTGCTTTAAATAATAACGGTTTAAGGCAGCTAATTCTTATTTGATTCATAGTATTTATAAAATATTTTGTAGCTGAGTAGGATTCATAATCTAAATTTGTATTCAAACTTATTAAAAGCTTCGTCATTTAAAAATGACAGCTTTAATTTGATGTTAAGATTCTCCCAAATTGTATTTAGGATACTTAAAAATCCTTCTTCTAATTTTCTTTATTTTGAGATAGACCCTTCTTTTCAAAAAGACACAATTTCATACTCATCAATCTAAAATAAATTTATGCCTTTAAACTGTGGTAAAGAAAAAGTTTATCGTTATTTTTTTCTAATTATTGCACTGAGAAAATGAGCATTCAGAAACTAAAAGTTTGAAATTAATTTAAGCTTTAATTTACCCTAGCGGATGATACTAATGATTGTAATGATTCTAGAAGATAAATCTTTTTTTAAAAATCAACCTAAACTGAATTCATTTAAAATTAATAATCATATCCTCATCATTTTCAAATTGACATGACTTCATTATTTAAAAGGGAAAATGCTGAGAAGAAGTCAGCAATTAATTATTATTGGAAAATTTTTAAATTAATCCTAATAAATTATATAGCTTATCTAGATAAAAGGAAAGAATTATTTTGAATTAAGCAGTAACTCCAGAGGGCATGATAAAACACGATCATAGAAGGTGCAACTCCTACCAATAAACACTTGTCAGCCCATAACGTCATTTAATCAATGATGAATCATCGCTCTCTTTATAAGGGACAAAAGAGAATCCCCTATGGTACGTCACATCTGACTCTTTTGCCAGCTCTCACTCGGAGTACATCTCAATCTGAAGAGTGATGGAGTTGCATGAGTTGGGATTCGTGCACAGAGATCTCAAGCCAGAGAACATCATGATAAACTTTGAACCAGTCAGAGCAACTGTCATAGACTTCAACAGAGTTGTAAGAAGAGAAAACATTGAGGAAGCATCGGTGCAAGGAACTGCAAGCTACTTCCCATAGAGACAGACTTGGCTCAACGGTTCAGTGCAGTGGGACATTTGGTCTATAGTTGCAATCATACTTGAATGCGATATGAAACCAGAGGAATACTACTAGTGTGAAAGTCCACCTCAGCCAGCCGCCCCATGTGCCTTCATTCAAGACTTAAACCTCATTCCCTACTTGGAGAGTCGACTCCCTCAACCAAAGGTGAAGGCTATCAAGAAAGTCAAGCCATTCAAGGTTTGCACAAAATAGAATATATCATACAAGCAACAGCTCTCTGCAGTCTACCTCAGGTTTGGATTACTCTCCGAAAATATGTATGGTCCAAGCAACTTCGTTGATGGATTCTCTTTTCCTATCCCTCTCATCTCTCCTCATACTTCATAAGAGAATCCGTTTTCTCAAAAGCATAATGCGCACTCTTCCTCTAGAAAAGGCTCTTGCTATGCTCTTCAACATATCTACTCCTCAATACAGCAAGCGGAATTCCACTCTCGCAAGTCTCTAGCTTTAACATATCTGATATGATCTTATGGATCCCATAAGATCTGTGGAAAGCCTCCCTCCTCATATCATAGTCCTTATCAATCTTTATCCTGTATGAAATGACTCCACAGTATATGTTCTTCAAACTTCTTGCACTTTAGGCTCGCCAAGCTCTTCATTTGGTAACACTATAGTACAGTAACTACAGTATTTTTATAGCATATTTTATCATGAAAGTTTTACTTTAAAAATATTTTATTAAAAATATTTGTCTAAAAAATTGCTTAAAAATTATTTTAATTTATGGAAAATATTGCTAAATAATTTACCTTCAAATTTCAAATGAAATTTTAGAAAGATTCCTATATTAATTTCTACTTGTTAATTCTAAACTTTAATTAGCCCTTTGCCTAACTTTAAAAATATTTTATGTTGAGGTCCTCTGGAGTACGCCATCTAATGGAAGTTGTAATTTTCAAATTATTAGACTCTACTTTATTCTAAGATTTTTAAGCTACCTCTATTACACAAATAAACTCCTAATTTAAATATAAAAGCTAATTGTGTATAATAATATTAGTTTATGGTTATTTATCCACTCTAAATTTAAATTTATTATCAGTACCCTAATTATATTTATAGACGTTTTAAATTATCTCTTTAGTTCCTAATTTTTAAATTATTATCTTTAATTTAGAATTAATAAATTATTAAATAATTTTAAAGAATTAATAAAAGAGATTAATTTAAGTAGGTCTCTTTTTTTAATTAAATTTTCTGATCTATATTTTGTTCCCTAAGTATGCATCTCTCATAAGCAGAGAATTACATGGAATTAATAGCTTTTCCATCCTTGCGATTCTACATGGAGCTAGAATGAGAAGATTATATTTTCTTTTTGAATATTAATTTAAATTCTAAGGTAAATACTCTAATCATAAAAAATTCGCTTATTATAAATAATATATAGTGTTTTTTATTAAAATAAACTCTGCTTGGATCTCAGAAAATGACAATTGCAGTATGACTTTTATATTTCATGCTCATTTATGTTTAATTTTTTATTTATTAAAAAAACTATGGATAAAAACAAACTATCATTGAAAAGAAATTCGAAAATTACTGACACTAAAATCAAGGTTCATCATATATCCTCGATGCGTATAATAATATTTTTCCTTATTCTTACCTAGTATTCATTCAAGCCTTTATTTTTTTTCGATGCAACACACTGATAATCAATATCTCTCTATTAGCATGCTTCCTTCAATAAATCGTCATCCATTTTAAGTTTTGGTAACATTTTGAGAAAATCTATATTATTTTCTGCTTCTCTTTCTTTTTCCGCATCTAGAATAGCTTTAAGATAAAGCTTGAATTCTTCAAAGTTATTTTAAGGTGGTTTTTAAAGAGTATTCAAGTACTTTGAATAAGATAAATCATAGCTGCAACAACTATGGTGATAAAGATAAATAATTGGAAGTTAAATTGAATCTATCAAAGAACTTATCAACTCAAAGACTCAAAACCCCATGATAAGAAAGTGAAAATAAGTTGTGTATAATTAATTTCTTTATTAATACTTATAATCATGCGAGTCAAACGCGAAATTACTCAAAAATAACTACATGATCCATCCTATCTCAGTTTCATTTTGA
>JAJKFJ010011097.1:0-13211 GCA_027382625.1 Tetmemena sp. SeJ-2015 | reverse complement strand
AGTGGTTAATATTTGAAGGGATCAAATTTAAGAGAAAGCTAAGGAAGTAGCGATTCTCACCCCTCAAGTGCAATAGGAGGAGTGCTTCTAAACAGTGGAATGAATAATGATGAGTCTTTCCTAATAGCCAGGAGTCTATCACCTGAGATAACAGGAAAATTTGGAAATTTCAAAAGGCAGACTTAGAGTTAGAATGTTGAATGATCTATATATTGAGAACTTATTTTGCTTTAATGGTTAATATTATGAGAGTTTTTACAAATAAAATAGTGACTATATTTAAAATTATTAAAATATGGTTAAATAGGCCTCATTAAAAAAGTAATCATATTTTTAAAATAGTTTCGAATAAACTCTTGACTAATCTAAAAGTCTTATGGAAGTTAAAATTTCAAGAAATTAAAATCTTAATCAATTCCAGAATATTATAAACAACTTTTCTCTTAATATCTTAAAGAAATATTCATCTATCCCATAATAAAAAGAGGTTGCACTAAGTTTGTCATTCATCTTCGTTCCCAACAGTTCTTTCTTAATGTTTTGCAATGAGATCATCAAGCTTTTTCTTAGTAGGCTCGTAATTAAAATCTTGACCCTATATTAAGTTAGTTTAGTTTTGTTTACATTTTCCATAGCTTTGAAGTAAAGATAGCCATAAAAATATATAAATTGATTTATAATTTTCAGTATTTTGAGTTATTAAATATAGATCATTAAAATAATAAGATCAACTTTGAAAAATCAAAATGCCTCTATGCAAACGATATATAAGTATGTACAATACTTCATTTTTAATTAAAATTGTTTATTTCAGCCATAATAGTAAACGTTTTCTGGTTAGTCTCTAAGAACCTCTCTCGAAAAGTCATGAAGAACTTCCTAGAATCCTTCTGGCACTGGGAATTTATTAGTCTGGTAACTGCTAGACATTTTTGAATTCTTCTAATTAGCTATATTTTATTTTAATTATTTCAATCAATGATCCATACCTTTATTTTATTTTTGCCAATACAAAATTAAAACAAAAATTAATTCATCTCCAAGAATTAGCTTGAGATTGTTGCTACTAATTTTACTATCCAATTCCAATCCATTAAAGGACTTAAGACTAGTTGAAAAACCCGTTTTAACCAGAGCTGATTTCACTGAGCTCAGTTTGCATATTCAGCTATGTCATCTATTCTCCTCCCATTCCAAAGCTGTTTAAAATTTTACCTCCAAATGCGAAACCTTTTCCACTCACGATAGACATAGAGGTGTGGACGCTTCCCTACATGTTATCTAGCAAGTTAGAATTGGTTGTCAGTCTATTTTAAAGCTGAGCTATGTTGATATGACCTGAAGGCTAGTCAGTGCTTAATCGTTGCTAGTAGAAATTATTTCCTTGTAAAGGACGTAAATTGATCCTATCATTTTAAGAGCAGCTGGATTCACCACCTGCATGCATTTCAAAGCCTTCGATATTGCCATATACATTATTCAATATTAGCTGCTCTTATTTTTCTCTGTTACTTTCAGAGCTGTCAGTTCCATTCTCTTAAACTTGAGGATTTCGAGATTGGGCGTTTCTTTGATAGCTTCTTTAATTGTCATTCTGAGAATATTTAGAGCATCGCACTTATTCATTCCCTTTAGGTCTCCTCTTCTTCGAGCTTTAGTTGCGAGCATTATGATTTGTGCCTTAAGTCCTCATAAGCATATTGCCAATAAAGTTTCTATTTTCATAAATTGAGGCTTCAGAATCACAATCTCTATTACTTGAGTTTATAATGCAAGTTGTGCATCTGAGGGTCTGATCTCCATCATCTTTTAACTTAAATCATAAAATAATTACATAATTGACAATCTTGAGTGGTATTGCTAAAGTTACGGTCAAGTTCGTTACCTGAGCTGTAGTTGTTCTGAATTTATGGTAAGTTCTTTGAAGATTGAAATTGATTCATCTAATTAACTAATTCATGCTTAGTTGAAACCTTAGACTTTTGCTTTGAAGCATCGTTTGAATTAAGCTTAAGCTTTTATTGCTACTCTTCGATGGTTTTTTTCTTTGCTGCTTCTGAAAGTTCAGGTACTGCAACCTCAATAAGATCTCTCATTGTAAAATTTCCCCTGACTTGGTTTCTCTTGTAGAGGTAGTAAAGAATGAAATGCTCACTATAGTTGAAGAATGAGTGTTTATACTCTTGGAATAACTTTGATAGCAAGTGCTTAGGCGGTAATTTGAAATGAATGTTGGAAGTGCGATTAAGAGTGTAGATACTTAAATACTCAAGTGAGCCTATTTTTGTCAGAGAGTTATAAAATGTCTCTTTGAAGAATCTCAAATCAAACTTTAAAGGAATGCTCTCCCCTTTATAACAAAATGAGCTAAAGATAAAAATGTAAAGAATCAATCTCCTTTCTTGATTTTCTCAGGTAATTGAAAGTAGCAGCACTTTGTCAGAAATATAATAAGCTTGGTAAACTGAGAAGCTGGCATGAGATAAACCTTGAGAAAGGTAACAGAATTTTGCAAATTGAGAAGAAAAGGCTAGACATCGCTTGAATCACTTTAGTGTGTACCAAAATGCATATCGAAATCCTTGATATGGATTGATGCCATTTTCAAAATTAAAAAATTAAAATCATTTCTTATGGAAAGCTAGAGTCTTAAGAGAACTCATGGCGTGATAGAATTTGTCTGAGCTCATCCTCAAAGATCAAATTATGATAAGTGGCAAACCAAACGTAGCCAGAGCCCTTTTATTCTTTTCTTTTTAGCTTGAGTGGATTTTGCTCTAAATCATAATTAAGATTATAAATTCTAACTTACTGGAGCAAAAATCTTTCGGTTTTGTCATCTAGTTACTTTTTATTATAAAAAAAAGAGCAAGAAAAATTAACGTATTACTCTAGCTAACTCTTTCTTAATCTATCTTCTTGTGAAACTAACTCTGATTAGCAATTGAAGAGTCATTTTCGTAACTGATGCTTGCATTTAGCTGAGATGACCTTGTATAGTCAATCTCTGAATACTCTTTAAAATTCTCTCTTTGTTTTTTACTCTTTTGTCTCTTATTAAATAAACCATAAAATATTAATCTTGTGACCCCTTGGGATACCGCTATTCTGCCTTTTAATATATTAATCTTCAAACCTTATTATAAGTTATAAAATCTTCTGCCTTGAATGCAAACCTGCAACTCCTTTTGTGGCTTTAAAATCCCCATTTCTAGGCTTTATTTCACTCCCTTAAATTGAAGAAGTATAGCAAATATTGTCACCTGTCTAATTCGTGTTATCTGCTTTATTCCTCTTGTGATTTGAATTTGAGTTGTAGTTGGAACTAGAGTAATGATAACACTAAGAGGAAGATTAATCGAAAGTGTTATGATGAGTCCTGTTCATCAAATATACTTGCTTCTAAAGGAGCAGATTCGGATCGTATGTTTGCTAAGGCTATTAGTTCTAAGAGAGATGAGGATCACTAATTTGATGTCCCTAAGAGTCGTAATTACTGTGTAGAAATTCCTTCTCAGTCTTGAAATTTTATTCAAATTGAGATTCAAGTTTTTGAGAAATAATTTATCCATGATGATGCTATTGATGAGGTTATGGATTATACTGATATACCTTTTGATTTACTTGCTTTTGTTTCTCATTATTAGAGTTTTGCCTTATTTATGAGTCATATTGCTGTTCTGTGGAAATGGTTGTACCAATGTTTGAATTCAGATGATTACTTGTTAAACTTTAATATCTGCTGTTTACCGCAGTATTTAGTGAGTTAGAAATTATTTAGGGATTTTGCAGACTCACTACACCTTTATTCTATTCAGACATTTGCTGATTAAAGTTTTCCTGTTTTTGCGAATTAACTGGTCTTTTTGTAGAATAATTGGCTTGGGAAGTATTTGAGGGGAAGTTATGGTTATTTTTAGTTTGAGGTAGGGAGTTCTGTTGAGTGAACTGAATTTATTTGGACGCCATATAAGTCTTTTAATTAATTGAGGAGATAATTTCAAATCAGAAAACTTCAATTTTAAATCTTGAATTCAAATTTAACAGTGATTCATCTTTTCTAAAGAATAATAAATAATTTGCGATTAAAAATTGAGGTGATTAAATTAAATGAAACCAACTTTACGTACTCTGCTTCCCAGACTTTCTCATCAGAGAAATACTTTTAGAGACAAATATTTATAGCATAGCATCCGTCAGATCCAAAATTATTGCCAAAATAAATTTCTCTACCATAAATAAAGATAAATTTTGCTTTGAGAATACTAAAATTGTCCCATTTATTTTGTACTGAAATTAGTGGAAAAATAATACTCAACCTCCTCCAAGTGTGAGCGAGAAAGAGGAATAAATCAAGCAAGATCAAGAAAACATGTCACCATAAGATAGGAAATTTGAAAACTAGGAGATGAATCGCATCTATCACAAACTCAAAATAGAAAGAGCTAAAAAGAGATTCGAGGAAAGGACGGGATAAACAGCCTCAGACTTTAACCCAAATGATTCTTCTCAAAATGGCGAATCTTAAGACCCTATCAAGGGCTAAGAAACTACAAGAAAATTTCAAGGATTCTCAAGCTCCTAAGGAAGCTAAAGTTAGTAAGGAGGTTCTTCAGGTGGAGGCTTGAACATAGTGCAATTAACTCCTTAAATTGCAAAAGACTTGCAGTTGATGAACTTACCAAAGTATGTTAGTAAGGCCGACTTGAAGAAGTAATACCATAAACTAGCTAAAATGTATCACCCTGATATTTTAAACTCATCAGCTCAAAAACTTATCCCTGAATCACAGTTAATTATGATATTTTATTATTTACAGAAAAAAAGGCTCGAGGATAGATTCAAAGAATTTAACTAGGCTTACTCAAGACTTGAAGAATGGATCAAAGTGAGAGACGCGACTCTTGATGATAATCTAATCAATAATCGCTCTGGAAACATGAAGATCAACAAAGAAGATGGAAGTGTAACTTATAACATAGGGAAATTGTAAATAGAAGGAAAAGCTTCCTAAATAGACAAGCAGAGGATCCTACTATAAATGGTTGAGGAGGACCTCGATATGAAGGAACCTCGTAATTTTAAAAGATATCTAATCTTAGCTTGGATCGTTCTGGGAATCTACGCTTTTAAAAGGGACTTCAATGTTTATTAATCTAGATAAATTTATCTAGTACACTTATATTAAAAGTATATTGTTTACAAAAAACTATCAATTCCAAGAGAAGGAGTGGATTACGAGAAAGAACTTAATTTTATGAAAATATTTAAAAGAGATCAATCAGTTTGATGATACTCAATTATTTTAATTAGATTTTGTAAATTTCTTTCTTAGTGTTTTCTAAAAAGGAGTTAAACATGATCTAATTTGAATTTCTAAATTTGATTCAAATTACTTTCTTATCAACGAGGAAAATTTAGACATAAAGCTATGCCATTTTATCTAAGATTTTAAAATGTCTCATTTATCATAAAGGGTTCTTTTGTAGCAGTTCATTTAGCTTCAAAGTGTAAAGGAATTGGTACTTCTCTTTAAAATCAACCTATTAGATGAGTCATAAGTATTTAAAAACACTTCATGATAGATTTGTGTTTAGAAAGATTGAATTATAATAAAGAATGTGCATAAGAAGACTTACAACTTATGAGTTTCTGAGCTAGCTGCTATTCATAACTTTTCTTTAGTCTTATTACTTAAGCTTCAGTTTATCTCTATCTCTTTGCTCTTTCTTAAGATTGCATTACAATTAGGCAATATATCTCTCAAGTCTAGACTTCATGCGCAATTCTGATTTTACTTTTCCAGATTCATAAGAATTAATAGAAAAAATTAAGATAGATACATCCACTGCTGACTCTTTTCTTCTTTCTGTCTATCTAGAAGAATAGTATCTTCTCTAATTTAATTTTTTTAAAAATATGTATTCCTTATATCTTTTCTAAGCTGTTTGATTTCTATGGACATCAAACTACTCTCTTGCTATCTTTGCTTTATTGATTCCATCATCTACTATATCTCCCTTTCGTATTTATTCTTGGCCCCTTCAATTCTCTCCCTATCCTATTGAAGTTGCTTGAGATTGAGCTTCAATTGATTATTTGACTTGAGTAATTCTATTTTTTGATTGTTGAAGGATTGAAACTATTTCAAATTAGTCAGTTTCTCACCATTTAATCGCATTACCGTCTCCTCTATAGTTTGAGTATTCATAAAAATGGCTTTAGATTGCGGTGATAAATGCTTATGTTAGAGGACAGGTTGGTATTTGGAAATGATTGAATGATGCTTGAACCCTCCTATATTTAACTGCTGCTACTAATTCTCGGTATTTGAATCTTATTAGAATTAAGAATCTAGGGTCGCTAAGTTTTTGAAAACTCCTGTTTGGTTTAAAGGATTGTTAGTTCTTGAGCGGAGTTCAAAACTGTGGTTAGTTGTTCTAGATTAGTGGCTTGAAGAAGCATACTAACTCTGCAGCACCTTATTATTCTGCTACCTAGAAGTATTCACCTGAGAACTTTGCTTGCTGATACTTGTGAGGCTGTAGTTCTACTATTTTAGTATTTGCTTGCTAATAAAAAGTAACTTGAATCAAATGTGTTGCTCTTAGGATCCTAGACTTGGATAGGAGATGAGAAAGTCGTACTAAAACCGTTAGTTTAAATTTCTTAGGTATCCCCCTAGCTATTGTTCAGTCTCTTATTTTCTCTCGCTTACATAGCGTGAAGCCATTAAAAATAGTAAGAAGTAGAAGCTTAAGTTTTGAAACGTTAAAATTTGAATTTCTATGGCTGTTCTAGAGAGATATGCTTATCTTCTTAAACTAATCTGCCATGCTTTTACTTTTTTGATGGCTTTGAACTTTGGCTTGACTCAGAACACTTTTAAATTTGAATCCCTCATCCTGAAGTTTCTCTCTTTAAAGTGTTGAAGTAGGCGAGAGAAAAATCTTATCAAGAGCAGATCCTTCTAACTTTCTGCCCAATTCTCCCAACTTTTTGTCCCTCATATTTTAAGCCTCGTGCTAAATTTAATCGCTGTTTAGAATTATAGAGGTATTTGAGTTATGCGAATCCAAATAAGAAAGATGACTGTGAGTGTGAGAAAAGCTCTATCTGCTTCTATCCGTTTGATCTTAGTCACCTATATGAGCATACGGTTTATCATACAAATCGTCTAAAAGCATCTCAGTGTTTATATGTCTGTGTGACTATTCATTCTAATTCAGAGCGCCATCTTCATCTGCATCTTCCAGGCAATAATACTCTATTGGCTTCATTTTCAGCTAACCCATATCAAAAGTGTGAAAATTTTGCTAGATTATTTCTGAATTCAGAGGCGAGCAACTTTATACCTAGTCATTTTGAGATCCTTAGTTTGATGCTTTATTTGGGAAGCCACTTCCTAGTATTTACTTAATGCTCACAGCTCCGCTTGAAAGCCTTTTTTTACTTATTCAATTATTTTTACTTAGCTAGAATGTTAGATCGAATTAGTTCTAAGTGGGATGAAATCCTCTCAAATTTATTTCTAATATCAAAAGGTGTATAAATTTTAAAGCTTTGCGGATATTATTGAAGCTTGTGGACTTAATGCTTTAGATGAGTTCCTGTCGTTTATTATCTAGCTTTCTTTTCCGCCCAAAACTTTAACTTTCTGATTTTTTAACTTTTCTTCCTCTACTTTCTAATTAGACTTTGGAGTAAGTCTCTCACTTTATGCTTATTTACAATAACAAAATAGCTAAATGATAATGATGATGATTAACTTTTTATAAATTGTGGGTTTCCTTTTTTGTGAATTGATGAGTGTTCTTGGGAGAAAGATTTAGATTTTTAAGTTGACTAGACTCTAAGTGGAAGTCGTTGTTTCTGTTACTTCTGCGGTTAAGAGCTCCTCATTTAATTGTGCTCGCGCTCTAAAATAAGAATTAACTTTATTAGATTCAACTCACACAGAGAAATCAATATTTTATTAAAACAAATTACATACCTCTCATAATTCATAATTATCATACCACACTTAAAATAAAAATCAGAATTGCAATCGAAGAGTAGAGGCTTAAAAGAAATTAAATTTAATAGAAATAAATCGTCCTAAAGTTCTATAGAAGAGCTAATATCTATTATAATATCAACTAATATCTGAACCCATAAAAGTGAAATGAAAGCAGCCAACTATTCTACATCAGCAGCTGTGCAATACAAGCCCATCGCTCTCTCACAAAATTACAATCTTAAAGTCAATGGAGAGAAAGTTAATAATCTCAGAAATGAAAATAGCTTGAATTCGCGCTTATCCTTTAATTATTTTTAAGTAAATTAAGAAATTAAACTTTAATCTTTTTTCACCCTAAGGATATTTCCAATTTTAATGATCCTTAGGAATAAGTAAGTCCCTTATGAGCAAGAGTCCTGCATCAGTTCAGCGAACTCCTGTTACTGGTTCGAGAACCAAGGATATTGATGGTTAGCACACCCCTCTCTCAAAGCATATAATTCTACATTAAAATTTAATTTAAGCCTGTTTAAACAGAACTGAAAAATCAGAAATAAAAACTAGCTTAAACTTTGAAGCAAGGTTATTTTTCAAACATCCTCACTAACCAGGCTTAAAAGACTAAAAGCTCTAACCACAGAAAGAACAATCTCATTTAATAAAATTCGCTAATAGATTCTGCTTTTGAATTTTAATCTAACTTAAGGATCTCTAAACTTAATCTAGAAAAGATAAGATTAGGACCTCAATTCTACTATGGACAAGAACTTAAGTATATTGAATACTTCCAATTTTAACTAGAATAACTTTAATCCCAGTTATTAGAATGATAGAGGGAGTGTGCCAAGTGATATGGACAATAAAGATGGACAAAATAATTTCAGCAGGATGGAAGATACCTCACCCCTTCGCTTTTCGGAGATCCTCGGAGCAAGTAAATCTCAAGCACGCAATTCAAATCCCTTCGGTGATAATAGAAACTACCAAAGCAATCACAACAAAACTTAGCAAATAAATCGCTTGCAGAATGGCACTGGCTAATATGAAGAAGATAGTTCGCCATTTTAATTTTCACATGACTTAAATTAAACCAGCCCTTTGCCAGAATCAGGCTCCCAGAATGAAATTAAAAGGGCTTCTAATCCTACTCTAGATAAAACGAGTGTTGGGAAGTCGGAAGGACTCTCAAAATTCTTAAGTAACAATGCGCAAGCAATCCAAAATTAGTCTTGGTAGTAGCACTTGAGCCTTAAAGAAAGACTCGAACTCATCAAGAAGCATAATAAAGAATCTTAAAATGGGGGTGAGCAAAGATCTTCAAATATTATCAGGAATCGTTCTAATTCAAGATCATATATAAATTTATTTTCCACTTTACTCTTTTAAGATCTGCCTCTAACTTAAATTAGGGAGTGAAAACTCCCGAGAAGACTAAGTATATCAACATGGATCACAGTCAATCTTTCAATAAGTTCTTAATTGCAAGAAGCGGCCAGAGTCCAGAAACCGATAAGCTGAGATAAAACTCCTCAAGTTAAAAATTGGGGCAAAGATAGAGCTCTAACTTTTCAATTCGCTCCTCAGGAGTAGCACATCGCCCCTGCATGTGCCATTCTTTGAATCAAGAAGATGATTTATCTGGATGGGATAGTCATGGATAAGGAAATGCAAGCAGCTATTGCTAAATTCACTAGATTCGCTTTGAAAAGCCTCTCTTTGATCCTGAAAGGTACAAACTTGAAATGTAAAATGAGAGTCTTAAGAGAAAGAATGCAAGCATCATTAAGGAATAGAATGAGCAGGATTAAAACTCCAGAGAAGATGTTGAGATCAATCAAAATTTAGTAACTGACCCTAATCGGAAACTAGACCTTGAGGAGTTTAATCAGAGATACGAAAGACAGGTAAAGAGATGGAAAGATAGGAAGCAAAATTCAAAAAATAACTCTATATCAAGTTAACACTAAAGTTTTGTTTTTTGTATATATTTTATCCATGGGTGAAAATGAGCCAAGATTTAAGCCAGAGATAAACAAGAAGTCGAGAGAGCTTACTCTTTCTCAGACAAGAATAGATCTTCGTTTAAAACAGGTAGCAGATTAGAGATAGCGACTGATGAATAAGCTAATTGAATAAAATTCTCTCAAATTCAAGCCTTAGATAAGTAAGAAATCTGAGAAACTTGCCATGGAGAGTACAAGAAGATCAGTAAGTCCTTTAACTGCTAACCCTAAACCTAAAACAAATTAAGTTGTCTCGTAAGTAGAGAGAGACTTTGCCAAGTAAATGATTCTTATGCAGTAGTAGAAGGATCTGGCACAAAAGTAAAATTAGTTAAAGGATTAATCTAAAGACAGGTAGAGATAGAGAGAGCAAAAGCCAAACAAAAATTAATAAAAACCTGGATAAGAAGTGATCAAAAGCTAAGGACCTACCACTTAATTCATTCGGAACATCAAGAAGCAATCTGTGCAACTAGCTGCTTATTTTTCTACAAATGTCTAGAACAAAGACTAATAGCATCCGAGTATGGTTCTCAGAAACTAGGTAACTCTATAGAATTAAAAGGATATTGATTCTATTAAACAGGAGTTGACAAACTAGCAAGAGCTGGAGAACATTCCCTATAGTAGATCAAATAATATTGGAAGAGCCTCTAGAGGCCTAGCATAAAGTGTTTCTAGCCAGAGATAATCTGATTTGTTCAATAGTGTAGAAAGAATGTCAGAGAGATCTACTACACCTGTTAAGCAATATCTTGAAACTGAGATGGCTATATCATCTTACCCAGATGATGAGTTGGTCTTGTAAAATTAGAATAAAGTTGAGAAATTTGCATCTTCAATAGAGGAAAATGAGAGATAATAAGAATCATAAGCGCAATATGAAATGGAAAAAGAAGATATATTTATAATAATTGTTGAAATAAATAGATACCAAAGATTCGTTAGCAGATTAGGTGATTGCACAACAATTGATTATTAAATAGAAGCAGAGAGAGGCTGAGAAATAGAGTAAGAGGCTCAGGAGAAACTTTACTCTCAATAAATAAAATCAGCAATAAAATTCTTCACAAGGTGGTGCTTGTGATATCTTAAGTTATCTAAACTTATTTATTTGGATACACTAAATACTTTGAACTCAGATGAAAAAAGATAAGAGAGAACTTAAATTGCATTCAATGTGGATTTTGCTTCCTAACTCATTTCAGGCATCTTTTCAAAAGTAATTGTATTTTATGTCTTTATTAACTTATTTTACTTAATTGAAGATGACAAGAAAGAGTTGCAGAGAAAATAAATTTAGGAAGTAAATGAAAAAGATGCTCTAAATTTTGTAGAGAAGATCTTTCTAGGACTAGAAATAAAATAGAGAGAGTAGGAGTAGGATCTTAACAATTATTTGAATAGTCATGAAATAAAGAACGATTCAAAGTCCCAAGTTTAAATGAATCAATCTTAAGAAGTAAAGTATTTGGCTACCATCAGACTCGAGGATCTAAGAGCGCAAATTGATTATTGCTATAAATATAAATTCTTTAATTAGTGGAAATAACTTTAAGAGATTAACAATATTTTAAGGCTTTTTAATAATTTTGAATATATTAATGAGTCTAAAACAAAATTAAAAAATTTTCTAATTTTATCTAGCAATAACTGACTCCCACAAAATCATTAAATCCATCATCAGGCGCATCTTCTAAATAAAATTCGGGAATAAAAAAGCCAACCGATCTTCGATAAAATCTTAGTTATTTTTTAATGAAAAAATTAATTTTATAAATTAATCCTAATTTGACTTAAGCCTAGAGTTCTGAAAAGGATTTGCAGAACAGTACATCCCAAGTAAATAGAAATGTTGGGGGAGGGACGGAAGTGCACACCCTCCACTTTTTTTTTAATCAAAATTTATAAAAAACATCCATTTAGGCCAAAATCGTCTAAAAATGCCAAAAAATTAAGAATTTTTAGCTTTCAAAATTTCAATGAGGGTCAAAATTTATGATTTCAAATTTTATGAAATAACCTTAAAATTATTTCCGAGCTCTGTTTTACTCATGAATATAAAGTCTTATGAAGATACTAGAGTTAATATACATATTAATCATGATTCGCCCTTCAATTTTTTAAATGCGATTTGGCTGTTTTATCAAAATTCTTGCAATCTTAACTTGAATGTTATTTAGAGAAGAATCTTACAGGTTAAAATATAATAGCCAAGATCTCTATATCTGCAATTACATAAAATTACTGCTGTAAACTCACTGATAAAATCTATAACATACTTTAGAGGATCTTACAATCATATGTCCAATTTTTAAGAATAATCATAACAATTCATAGCCCAAATAAGTTCTCAAATAATCCAGCTATCAAAGGGAGTTACTATATACCAGATAACCTCTTTAAAAATAACTTAATCTCAAGTAATGAAATGATACTTAGTTATTTATGGGAATAAAACATAATCATAACATCAATCAGTTATCAATATTAAAATCAATAAATAATATTAATAGATCATACCATAAAAAAAGTGAAATTCGTAAAAATGACCCTCTTGGAAATTTTAAAAGCCAGAATTACTTATTTTTTGGCATATTTAGATGATTTTGACACCATATGGTCACTTTTATTGGCATTTTGTTCATATTTAGGGGGGTGTGCACTTCCGTCCCCCCCCGAAATGTTTAATCTGGGCTTAAAAAGCCTACAAACGTAAATTCCAAGCAGACTGATAAGAATGCTTTTACAAGCATTCATAAGACTCAGTCTCAGCCTTCTCCTGCCAATAAAAGAGCATAGTCATAAAAATAGGAATTTCAATCTAAAAATAGTCTTATTGATGGAAGCAAGCCTAAGATAGGAAAAGGCATTTCTCAGATGCCATTAAAATAGAAAACTGAAGCGGCCCCTAACTAATAAGGTAAAATCATTTGAATCGAAGTAAAATAAATGATTAATCTATTGACTGATTGTAATTCAATATTTTTAAAAATAATTAAGACCCAAAGGCATGAATTAAGACAAGCATCAGACAGTTTTTGGATTCATTAATATCACATCTCACATAATTCAGATTGGTCTGTAACATTCCGCATGCATTCCTGGCTCCATGAACTATAAAATCCCTTAATCAAAATTTCAAAATCAATTATAGTTGAGGACATCCTAGAACTGACGCTTGATTTAAGACAAGAAATAATCGATCT
>JAJKFJ010011091.1:0-13215 GCA_027382625.1 Tetmemena sp. SeJ-2015 | reverse complement strand
CTGCTAATAACTCAGCTAACTAAAATAGCGTCCCTGGTTCTCGGGGATAGTCTAATCCCTCCAAGAAGTTTAATAACTTTTTGGTGAATCCAGGCCTAGTAGAGGACCATTTTTCACCAGAGCGAACAAATGGCCAAGGCCCAAATCCTTTGCCAGCTAACATCGCTGCAATTCAGGCCTAGCAATAATTGGCCGCTGCTAATCAATAGAAAAGAGTCAAGATACAAAAATAATAACCGCAGTCACATGATGTATCCCCAAATAGAGATGTGAAGATTCAGCAGCAATTTTAAAATCAAGTCAATCCTCAAAATCAATCCAATAATAACATAAACCAGGCTCCCTTAGTTTAAGCGAAAATTTAAAAGCCTGGAATAGGAGGGGCAATGATTAAATAACACTTCGGGGAGGTAAAAAATGTAGTAACTAAGTTTGCCTTTGCTACAAGAGTAGGATTTATCCCTAATAATCCCTACAAAACGAATCAAGACAGTTTCATTTTAGCACCGAACCTATTGAACTAGCCTGCTCTACATTACTTTAGATTTCTTATTTAATGATTATATGACTTTGGTGTATGTGATGGACATGGATAATTTGGAAAGGAAGTCTCAAATTATGTGAAGACTTCTTTACCTTAGAATTTGGAAGAGGATTTGAAAGCATTAGTACCGAATATTCATCAAAGTCTGAAGAACTCTTTTGTGAAATGTAATGGAGACTTGGTGAGAAACACTCCTGATCCCTAATACAGTGATTACTTGAATATACTTTATTTTCCCTCTAATCAATTAAATTTTAAGTGGAACAACATGCTGCACAGTTCTTTTGAACGGAACAAAAGTATACTCTGCTAATTCAGGTGACAGCAGAGCAATCATTGTAAATAAGTAAGGTAAGGCTAAGCAACTTTCGAGAGATCACAAGCCTAATGATGCTGATGAAAGCGTGAGGATCAAGGAAAAAGGAGGCAGAATAGAGGCTTTCAAGGATTTCATGACTGGAGAGGAAATGGGGCCTCAAAGAGTTTGGCTAATGAATGAGGACGTTCCAGGTTTGGCTATGTCTAGAAGTCTGGGAGACTATGTAGCCTAATCTGTGGGAGTTATCCCAGATCCAGAGATTCTTTTAAAGGTAAGCTTATAAATGTAAAATGATTCTTGAATATGAAATATGCCCAGATGACATTTTCATGGTGATTGCTTCAGATGGAATATGGGAATTCATGCCTAATGAAGATGTGGCACGCATATCGCTACCGTTCTATGCAAAGAGTGCTCCTGAAGCAGCTGCAAATGCCTTAGTCAAAGAGGCTTATAAAAAGTGGTGATTAATTATTATTTAAAATACGTTTATATTTTAGTTAAAGTGGAAATAAGAGGAAGAGGTCATTGATGACATCACATGTGTAATAGTCTTTTTCGACGAAAAGCTTATTTAAAATAGCATCAAAGCTAAAGCGCAGCAGGCGTAATAGAATTATTTTTTTTTAAGATTGCTAATTTAGAACCAAGATAAATATTAAATTATAGACAGCTTTCTTATCCAAAATTTTCAGTTGAGAAATTTTTTCTAAATAATTTATGATATAAATCTCTTAAATTAATCACAATCATTTTCTTGTTTCGAAATAGAATAGAAAATACTTAGCAAAGTTGAGAAATATTATTTTAGAAACTAAATTAAGGATGATCTTTCTTAATGAATTTTGAACTGAGTAAATTAGTTTATAATTGTCTATAATAGCAATAATCTGTAACAGATAATTAAAAGGACAAGACTCCAGCAGATGAGGGTGCTACAGGTGGCTAAGCTCACAATAATAATCATTGAAAGAAAGGTTGAAAAATACATTCCAAGAGTACATATTATCTAATGATTTGCAGTAAAGTAAATAAAATCATCTTCTAAGTTTAAATTTCATATATTCACTAAATTATAATCTCTCGAAGTGGGAATTCAATTTTAAAATTACCTTGTCAGTATTCATTAGATTTTCAATTTCCTATCCTAAATATAAAAAGTGACATGTTTCTACTGGTCAGCATTAGTTGTGGTGTTAGCATGACTTGCAGCAAGAGCCTAAGGAGGAAGCTGTTAAAGAGAGGCCTCCTCCATCTCTAAGCTGGTGATTTTATAATATCAAAACTGCAAATTAGCAAATAATAATTCCATTGTTGCCTTGTCCTTAAATTCTACCACGAGACATGTTCTATGCCGGTCTTTGCTTCACAAAATAAAAAGATTTCTAATGAATTTATTCATGATGATGTTAGAATTAAATGACTACTGGTTTGTAAGTCTGTCATGAGAGAAAGGCCTCTACTAGGCTAAATTTTATTTTCTATGATCTACTAACTACATATTTAATTATCAATTTAAAGAAGAGAGTAAAATTTGTGGAAGGGACCACTTTCTTGTTGAAGCTTTTAGAAAGACCATTGATTCCGCTAACTTGCCCTGTCAGGTCACCTGCATTTTTCGAAGTGCCAGGTCTTTAACCTAATACCAAACTGTTACCATGCTCATTATCTAGAGTGTTTGAGTTTTCGTAGTCATTTGGATTTGAATATCTTCTGTTTACTAAATCTATCTTAGTCAGCTTTCGGTTTTATTATCTTCTTTCTTAAGAAACATCCAAAGTCATTTGATTCATCTGTCCCCCAGGGATTATAATAACTTCAATATATATTGAAAGTATGAATATCTTAAACTATATAATGTTAGAGTTATTGGTGTAAGAGTTATTTATTCCCTGTGATTTAACTAAGTTGCCATTAGTTGAAAGAGGGTACTTGTCTATCGCACCATTATTCTAATCTAAGATGATTTGTTTCTGAATGTGAAGAGAGGCCTCCAACTCATTTTCAACAGGTTTTGGTGGAGACATTGAAAACTTTCGATTTCCGAACTTGATCTAGTTCATTCTGCTATTTTGGGAAGATCCTTGAATTCCCACTCCGTTGGCTTGATTGAGGTTATTAGTGCCTTAATTTTACTAAATAACACCTTGATAAGGAGCGCCGGGCCCCCTTGACATGAATTTCTTGGAGATTTGGTATGGTCCCTGATGTCCAAGTTTTATCAGTTTCGATTGCGGCTCTTAAGAGTAAATTTCTGCAATGTTCTGCTTGCTCAAAGATTAGCTGCCATGGCCAGCGCTACTATCCAAATTAGCACTGTGGGGATGGGCTTGAGAGTTTAATAAGTGCTGCTAAGCTTGCACATAAGAGGAGGGTGAGGCTGGAGTTGAGGGGTTTCTAATTGAGTGATGTTAAAGTTGCTGTTGTTTGTCCATGAATTGCTAATGAAGTGCAGATGACCCATTGTTGTGAGAATTATTAAGGGAGAGCCCAATCATATTTGAAGGATAAAACTGATTTATACCATTAGGTCCTCCTGATGATTGCATATTAAAACTCAAGTTGCCTTAATTGAAGTTCACTAGCTTTCTCTAGTTTTTTGACACTGAATTCGTCATAGATCAATCAATATACAAATAAAAATAATTAAAAGTCATGGCACTTTGCTAAAACTAGCCTTGAAGAGGCTTGCTGTTGTTGTTTTAAGCCGGATTTTTCATATTTATTTCAATTAAAGAATACCCCTCATCATTACTTTTCAAAACTACAGCAGATGATAACATTGTCAGAAGTTTAGTAAAATTGAAAAATTGAGGATTCTATAAGTTTAGAGTGAATCAAGCTAACATAAGCTTGCCACATAAGGTTTATTCATCTATTCTACCTATTACTGTTGTAATTGCCTTGAACCCTTTACTGCTGCATTTATTACTACTAAGCTAACAGCATTTGTTAATGCTGCTGCTATTAGCTTGTCATTACTTATCGGTGCTGCTGTTGACTTGCTTACATCTAAGCCATGTTGTTATTTTATATGAGATTAGCCATCATCCTATTCTAGATAAGATTCTATTGCTATTGTTGTACAGGCCTTCTCTGTGCGCTCCCGGAAGTGTTCTATTACTGTTAGTGAATCAAAGATTGAGAGGCTGCATTATTATGTTAGTTCGAAATAATCTACGCTCTTCCAGCTGCTTAAGAGTTATTGGTGAGATTAGGTCTGCTTTTCATCTTTGAAGAGCCACCAGTTCCCGCATGAGGACGCTGCTCGTCATATTCTATATCGACAATCCTATCTTCTTCCTCTTCACTTTCTACCTCCATGTTTATTACTCCTTGGAGTTCATGAGAATCTAGGAATGTGCTCATTTCACGGATGAAAGAACCTACATTGGTGTTTGTTCCATCTAGTCTATCCTTCAAGCTACAGTTATCTTACTCTATCTCTTATATTTAGCCCTCGAGTGCTCTAACTTTATCTTCTAAGCCCTGGACATTTACTCGATCTAGTGATCCGGAGTTCTATCTTTCAAGCAACTAGATGTACTCATTGTTTAAGTGGATTCCTCTTTCATCAAGTTCTTGCATATATCTCTACTGTTCTCCAACTTTTTTCTTGGTGGCTTCGAATTCATTCTCTGTTTGTTCTTATCTATTTGTAATGCCTTCGATCTTTTTTATTGTGACTACTAACTCTTTTTGCAGCTCTTGTACCCTCTTAATAGTTTTTTGCTTTACAAGTTCTTCCTGTTTAGCAGCTTCGTAATTGAACTTAAGATGCTAGAATAGCTTCCACACACCAACTCTGCTTTGATATCTCTTGAATGCTTCGCTCATATTTGTAAGTGCATCAAATTATTATGTATATATCACTGATTGATTCTGAAGTTAAATTTGCATGATCGAATTTGGCGAGAACAAGTTTCTTTTTGTGAAGCTATTTAAGCTCCTTTATTTTTTGTGCTCTAGCGTTATTGAAGAAAGCATTGAATGCCTTTCTCACTCTTAGTTTTTTCCTTGCTTCAGTTGTTGAATAAATTTTGTAGACAAGAGTTTCTAGTTTGACGAACACTAATTGATACTTTGTCATCATATTCAAGGTTTCAATGTGCAGCACATTCTATCTATTCGAACAAATTAAGCTCTTAGAAATGGAACTATTGTTTTATTCTTACTTGTGCTCTTCCTCTACAGTCTTATTGCGTTCCATTTGCATAGTCACTTAGCCAGCGATCTCTAAGTTTTACTAAATTTATTAAGATAAATGCTGGCATTATTACCTCCTCAATTTAGAATAATCATAAAAAAATTGATCATAAATTTGCTACTACCCATTTTTAATCTTTTGTATTATTGCAATACACTTTTAGATTTCTGGGTCAAGCTATTGGAAAATTTGATGCTCTTGTTGCTGCTATGAAACCTGCTTCTGGTAAGCTTGCTGTTGAGATATTGCCTAAATTAATAGCTTAGAAACAGTTAAGAGAGAGAGTCACAATATAATTATTTAGTTATAATAATCTTTTAACTGATTTAAATTTAAATAATAATTTATTTAAGAGATGGCGAAAAAGAAAAGAGTTGAATCTTAATTTAAGTAGCCTACCTGATTCTTTTTCAGTTGCTCACTCTACAATTTAATATTACAAATAGTTTAAGAATTACCTGCTTCTTGGATTATACTTGCATTTATAGTATAATTTTTAATATTTAAAGAGTGATTAATATATTATTGCATTTGTTTGTGGATGGATTATAACTTAAGTTGGATGTGTTAATATCTCTTATGAAATTTGATTAGTCCGATATTGGAAAGGGATTGAATTGGTCTGAATGCAAAAGTGTTGAAGGGCAGAGTGCTCCGCTTATAGAAGCTAAATTTGTTAAATTATAACTCATCTCATTTAAATCCATTCATATTAGCAATAATATCATTTGTATAATTCGATATTTATAAAAGTTATAGTAATATTTGAAACCATAATAAATCATTTCAAACTCTTTTTATAACAAAGCTTATAGACACATATTAGAAGGATAAATTTAAATTAGAATTTTAAATAAACTGAATCATGGAATCGAGCACCAGCCAAAGTATAGATTAGTTTCTTTTAATTTAAAATAGAGTAGAACTTAAGCAAAAAAACTAGAATAATCAAGAAAACAATTCTGAAAAGTCCCTTCCAAGAGAAAAATTAAAAAAAATAAGTTCATTCTTTATATTTGAATTAAATTAAGTGTTGTTATACAAGGATGCTGTGAAAAATGGCTAAAGGAATATGACATTGAAAGAATGATGAACGAGGGATTAGAGAGTGCGGAAAATGATGAAGAATGCAAAGAGGCTAATCTTTCTTAAATTAATCTAGTATTTTTAACCTGGAAGAATTGCTAACTTTTATAAATGTAAACTCTAATATTGATCTCATTCTAAAGAAAGCTACTTAAACCAATCTTTATAGCTGCTATTGAATTGCAGGAAGTAAATCTCACCGATGCTGACAAAGAAACGTAATAAATCCTCTTTCCTTGAAGAAATTAACTAATTTTAATAGTGATGCAATATTTGTCTAAAGCTGCAGCTGACAACTATCTTGCTGGATACATACTATACAAAATTTATAAGAAAGGATTAGGCTCAACATGCTCAAAGGTAATAAAGCATCAAACAATGAAATTAACTGGCTTCATTTAGAACAGTATTCAAGCTGCAAAATGGTTAACTGTAGCTATAAATAAAAGCAAACAGTTATGCTTTTGCTCAAAACAACATAAGAATGATGACTTAGTAAATCATAAATCGTATTAGCAAAATATTCATTAAAAGTATGGTGCTTTTTTTAAAAATTATTTTGAGAATAATGCATTCTTGGATAGTAAGAAAAGAAGATATCTAAGCTGACATAGGATTTTAGTGACTCTTGTAAAACAAATATTTGCTTAAGATTAATTTAGAACGGATTTAGTTCCATAAAGACCTAGAGTTAATGACGAATAAGTCTCCACAATATTTTAACTGATTTGAAATGAACACTATCATTTGTTTTTTCCCTAAAAAGTAATTAATCTCTATTTGATGAATGATAGTTTCTTTATGAAAATGAATTGTAAATTAAATTGAAAGAGATGCATTTCATTGAAAATCATCAGATTGAGATTGATTCTTTTATTGGAACAAAAATTCAGCTCAGAGCAACTCTGATTCTACTTGAGGAAGTAGCCTAACTCATCGTATGTGATTCTGCAAACTAACTCAATAACCTGGTCTGTACTATGAATATGTATCCTGAGGTAAGAAAGAAATCTGAGAGACTTAAGATTAAGAAAATATCCTTCTGCTTCTTTCTCCTTACCAATGTTGGTTAACAATTTCTCATTCTGATGGTAATTAATTTTTAGGAAAAAGGAAAGATGAGTTCTACAAAAGTTATGGAGGACTAAATGATCTTCAATTAAGATGACGGGTTGATTAGTGATAAAGCACTGACTATGTCAGAAAAGATATGTAAGAAGCATTTAATTAATTCAAGCAGTGCAATAATGATAGTAACATCCAAATCACTTTAAATTTTCATTCCTTAATTCAAATAATTTAGGCCAAAGAACTGGACTCAAGCAGCTTCTATTCAGCTTAAATGTGGATCAAAATGTTGTGGAATTGATGAATAATGACATGAAACTTGGACTCATATTAGAAAAGAAGCTTGTTGAACTTATCAAAAACGCTTAGACCTCTCAATGAAAGAATATAAGATTAAATGATCCTGTTTTTATTCAGTTTGATAATCAGTGTATTTTAGCTTTATTTTAAAATCAAAAGAAGTTAATTTTTTAGAAGCCATTATATATAGTTACTAATTAAAAGTTATTATTATTGCAAGAATATTAAGATTCATATATAAGAAGAGTTGATTTGTTTTATTCTTTCTATATTAATTCTAATCCTTCGCTATTAAATATGTCAGAGAGCGACAACGAGTAAGATATTTTGACGTCTCAAACTTCTAGTTACAATAGATATATTTTTACATATATAAAATATTTCTAATATACTAAAATTGTAAATTGTCTATATCAATAACTTCAGTACATTCTTTGTGACTGATTGATAGAGCTTAGAGCTTTCTTCAGGAGATCGTCTATACTTTTAACATATTTTTTGAGGTAGGGGTCTGCTTCCTTCCCTTTTATTTCTGCTTCCTCTATTTCTCTAAATGCAGCAGTTCTCAGCTCATAGAGCTCTAGTCTTTAACGCTCTGTCAAAGGTTACCCTGCCTAATAACCATGGAAACCGTGAATAGATTTGATAATAGAAAATAATTATAAAATGAATGCTGCTCTAGTCTTGAAGTGAAAATTGAGAGTTGTTTCTTTGTTTCTACTATAAAAGATACTCTTAAAGTTTAAATTTTATGTTTTGAAGAAGGTATTTAAGATTAAGATGATATTTAAGAGAGATTATTCTGACTATGCCTTTAATAGTGCTGCATCTTTTTCATAGAGGGAATGCTTTCTTACTGATGAGTATAGCTCTCATTCAGGTTTCTATCTGATTCATTAGAGAATTAAATATTCGCCATCATGCTTTGATTCCCTTGCATTTGGTTTTAAGACATCATAGATCTGTCGTTAAAGCTTCCATGCCTCATACCTTATTTCTAATTAACGTAACCAATTTATGGGCAATTGCTTCTCTCTTGATTTTATTCTCTCTTTTATTAATTCACAAAGCTTTGATCGTTTCTATAAGGTGGTGGCGATCTAGAACTTTGCATTCTCATAGAATCTTCCAGACAGAACTTTGCTTCTCCAAGATCTTTTTAGCACTTTTATAACTGTCTGCCTATTGTTTTCAAAGCATTAACTAGTTCTGAAATCATCAGTTCTAGGCATTCCTGGATTTGACTTTCTTGCTATGCTTCTTATCCAGAGCACTGCTCTCTGATGTCTGCAATTCTTCTAAGCACCTATGTTAAGAATTCGCTCTGTAAACTTCTGGTTTGATTGGAGTTCAGTTCTTCAACCACAAAGTCAATCTATTAGAGATGTCTAATCTATCTGTTCTTTGCTTGCAAATTGTGATGACCTTTGATTTCCTGAATTTGAGAGAGGTATTGCCCATTCAACTTCTCAAGAGTAGCATTCTCATTTTGAAGCAAATAGAGCTTTTACTTCAAGTGATACTGCTCCTCCTCTTTTTCTTGGAGCTTTGCCTGTGCTTCCAAAGTTAACTTTCGCTCTTTGGAAATCTCAGCCTTGATTCTTTGGTACATGTCGAACCAAAATTTACTGTTCCCTAGTTCTTCAGTGGTCTCCAGACCCTCGTGAATCAATCCTAGATGAGATTGATTATGGATCTTGCCAGGAAATACTAAGAATAATAGCATTAAATAGAGGAAGTTCAAATTGATCTTACTCAGTCTCCAAATCTTGATAAACTTGCGAGATATTGACTTGAGGTATCTGTATTACAGACTTTTAGTGCTTGCCTGAAAACATAGGCTATGCTTGATTAATTTGAGACTAGCTTTAATCATTTATCTGAATGTAAGACAAGCTTTTATTAATTTTAGGTGTGGTCCTATCTTGATTCATTTAGTGCTATAAGTCTTTCTATGAACTCACTCTTCCATATTGATAAGATTCGATTGTGTTCATTTGCTGCATTTTATTGAGAGGAGACTTTAAGATCGCTATCTCTCGTGATTGAATAGTTTGATGTAACTCTTCTAGCTTATTGTTTATCAAAGAAGCTATTTCCAAATCTAATGAAAAATTTAGATATATCTCACATATCAAAATCTTGATCCTTCCTTGATTAACTCTATTAACTTCTCAAAAGTCTTAAGATTTCTTCGTAATACACTTAATGGCTCAAGTTATTTTCTTCTTGCTTTTTCTATTCCTTCTTTTGCTCAAATTCAGCTTGAGTTCCTTAGTTTCTAGTTAACTTCTTTGCTTTTTGCTTTTTCAACTCTTGAACTTATAAGAAAACTTCCTCTAAGCTTTGCTTGATAGTCTAATTTTAGTCTGAAAGAATCTTATTAGTGTCAAACTTCCTCTCAATACTAGCAAATTAGTTATTGATTGAGACTTATCCCAATTCTAGCAACTCTCTTACAGAGTTGATGATCTCTTACTCCTCAAGCATGGCTTAATTTTGCCTTACTTATTGCTGTCTATAATTGCTTCTGTCCTCTCTAAGCTTCATTATCTTAGCCATGAGTTACTTTTCTTTCATCTCTTTCGCTTGAAGCTCTTACTAGAGATGGTAAATATTCTGATGGAGTTCTTGATTCTGAGCTAAGTTATCATCCAAGCTCAGGGAGATCTAATCTATCTGGGTTGACATCTTAGTCTTCAAGGAGTTAATTTCCTTGTCCTTAAGCTTCAACTATTCATTCAAAGTTTAAGTAAGGTCACGGATAACTTTGGTGTGCTCTACTTCTGTGTTCCTCTTGTCCTCCATAAATTTGATAACAAACAATTGATCATCACTACTTAATTTAAGCTCTAGTTCTTTTCTATCACTTTCTTCATTCGCTCTAATGTTATTGAGAGATAATTACTTCGATTCAACTGAGTCCTTCAATCTTTCGTTTTCATTTACTAGCTTCTTAACTAGAGTTAACATTTAGCTGCCACTCATGACTTTACTCGGCCCATTTGATCCATCTATACCGTAACTGTCTCCATAGTAGCTAATGAGTTCTCTCTCAACCTCTTAGAATTTAATCAGCTGTATTTAGCCTATTGACTTTGAATCTCTGAGTTCTTAATTTTCTTTGCCCATTTGCTTTATGACTGCTTCTACTTCTTTCTCCATCTCCTCAATTTTGCGTTCTTTAGTGTCCATTTCTTCAATCCTCTTTCTCTACTCTTCATGCAAGGCTTGCTCTGCCTTTTAAACTTGCAAGTTCTTCGCATTCACCTCTTCCACTCTTCTCTAGTCAGACTGAAGGATCTTTTGCTTGAGTGAGCATATTTCAGTTTTCAAGTCTAAGATCTCATTCTGAGCATGTGATTGCTGTAAATTAAGTGCAAGTTGAGACTATATCTTTTGAGAGAGCAGTTCAAAGTTATCTGTTAGTTGCTACTGGAGATAGATCTGATTGCTTTAATGTTATTGGCCATCAGAGATGGAGTTGCTATTGTTGTTCTTATTCTATGAGAGAGGGAGAGTTTGAGAATACTCGAAAGAAGCTGATGAATTTAAGTTAGCTACTTAATTGGTAGTTAAGTTTTGAATTAGGTCCTTTATAGAAGAGGCATCAAATTCTATGGTCTAGAAAGTGCTTTGAAGTTTATCCACGAAGGAGAATAGAACATCCTTCTTTATAAAATTTGACTGGTATTCCTCCACTTTTCGTTTCAGCTTTTCATTCTCAAACTGCAAGTCTCTGAATCTCTTACTATCCACAGCGGCTACTTATTCATTCATAGTACTTTTGAACAGGTAGTCTCGAGGCATAGGGCTGCCCTAGTTATCTGATTGAGTCAGATCAAAATGTTAAACTCATTTAAAAATATAGCAGATTATTATTCAAGTACTACTTTTGAAAATTAAAGGGCCCAGTTGAGCCACCACCATTTATTTAAGTAGTGTGCTACAAAATGATTAATCCCTCTTGTCCTTCAGGCTGCTGATTAAAATCTATGTGGTTGAAATTAGAATCCAATCTAGAGTCTCCTAGATTTATATCTCCAGAGGTATTTAACTGCTAGTCAATCTCGCTTTGAGATATTCCAAGAGTTTACTTTAGCTAAGCCTGAGTTTATGCCAAGAGAGATTTATTATATTAACAATAAAAAACTTATGTACCATAATTAAGAGCAATTTAAAATAGAAAATATAAAATATTCACTATGCATATGAATTTGTGCATATATTAGTAGTCACCTTTAAGTTGCTCTTGCTCTCTCATAATTTCAGAAAGGATCTTAGACTAGCATTCCAGTCTTAGTTTAGCATCTGAAATCTCATACTGCTGTTTCTTTTCCTTCTCCTCAAGCTGCAGTTTAATTTCTTCTATCATGCTTTCTGAAACCAAAGCATCCTTTATCATCCTTACCTGTAGTGGAAAAAAATCATAAGAAAAGTTAAATGATAAATTGAATTTCAAATATCTATATTTTTGTGTCTGCTTATCACTATATATAAAAGCTGTCTAAACAAAATCCAGCCTTCATTAGTTTAGTCTCCATCTGGAGGGCCACCAGCCTAGACAACCTCACAGGTTTTAATGAATTTAGAATTGCCAGTCAGATATATCATCTTATTAATAAGTAAAATTGGTTATAATAGAATCAAGCATTAAAAATTAAATCTGCCCATCACTTTTGTGGATAGCTTCATCTTAACCAGGATTTTCGTTGTTCTCGAGTTAAACTAGAAAAGACTTTCTAGTAGCACTCACCTTCTCCATAACTAGATTATAGAGCTAATTGATTTCCTTTAAATCACTTTCAACTGAAGAAAAGAAACTCGCCATGATTTTAAAATTTCTCTCTAGTATAAATGCTGAAGAGAGAGGATCCTTAAGTTGCTTTGTGCCTGGTACAACACTCTTAGGTATTTATATCCTAGTCATTTACGGCGTATTTATGAGCATATTTTGCTTTTAGTTGTTGGTTATAGGAGTCGCACCTTAATTAAACTTTGCTGAACTACCCTTATTCATCATGCTCATCGTTGATTAATTTTGACTTCTCTTTTCCTCCTCCTTGGTAGAATTCCAGTTGGCGTCAATAACATTCATTTTCTCCAGCTCCTTGACGTAAATCCAAGCTTTGTGCTTCTGAGTGTATTCCTTCACAAAAGCAGTGGAGTGAATCCAGGGCAGCATAGTTATCACTACATCCTCCCTGGTGAAGTAGGAATCTTCCAGATTGTTAATCAAGTAAGTGTAGGCGCCTTCTATCCACTTCTCAGATTTGTTGTAGAGTGCTATCTTAACTGAAGTTTCGAAGTCCTTGTATAAGATGTCGCATTGATTGTTAAACTCTGCTATTCTCAAAGAAGAGAGCACTTAGTCTATTTAGTTGAGTCTCACCTTTATGAACTCCATGATGCATCATGAAGTATAATATATGCAGATTCTTAAGAACACATCTATGTTGATATACTTATCGTCTGCTAAGTGCTACTTCCTCTACACAATAGCCTAACCTCCTTTTAAGTTAGAGTTTTATTGCAAGTAACCTCCAAGTTTCTTTGTCCTTGGATCAGAGAAGACCATCTGATCTTCTAAAAATTCTTGAAAAGGAGTGTCAAAATTTTGAAAATGCTCTGTAGTGTTAAAACCCTCTTCAGCCATTATATTGAGAAATAGACTTTTTGACTCATTGAAAT
>JAJKFJ010011083.1:0-13220 GCA_027382625.1 Tetmemena sp. SeJ-2015 | reverse complement strand
GCCAACTTGCTGCTAAAGAATTTATTTCTGCACTAAACGAATAAAAAGTCATTATAAATATCGATGAGAGCAGCATCCAAATCTCCAATGATTCTAAAAGATCTTGGTCAATAAAAGGGCAAAAATACTATAGTGATAACTCCTAAAGATTCTACTCAGTAAATTTGATAGCTGCAGTATCAAGCTAAGGGGTCATCTTTTATCAGATGACCAAAGGGAACAATAATAGCAAAACTATTTACAACTTTATCCTTAGATTGGCGCTAGAACTCGATAAAAATAGTCCCAACTGGAGAGAAAATACTCTATTGCTACTAGATAATGCGACTTATCACCGTAGCTCCTACATTATGAGAAAGTTTAGGCTCCTTCAAATAAGTGTGCTCTATCTTGGCCCATATCACTTCGAGATGGCACCTGTTGAGAAATTTTTTGCCTTCATCAAGAAAAAGATTTCTCTGGGAGCCTATAGCAAGAAAACCGAAAAAGTTATAGAGCACTATGCGAACAGCATTAAATTATTAAACTTCGATTGGGTAAAAGACTCTTTTGACAATGCATTGATCAGCTCACTAAAATATCTCTATTTCAGGAAAATTTGATTCCGCCTAATGATAATTAACTCTTATTCTTCTAGGTGATAAAAATAATAAAATAGTAAAATACTACCTTCTAATTAAGAAAATTTGGATTTAGCAAGAGTAATTAAAGATAAGAATCTCTAATGAAATTATAAAAAAACAAATTGCCGATTACTGAGATAAATCTTTGCAATTCAATATTTAAAAGCTCAAATAATAGAAATAAATGTCGAAAATATTGGCCATAGTTTAGGGGTAAAAAGAAGTCAAATATTTGACTTTTTTTTACCCCTAAAGTTCGAAACTTTTAAACATTATAATAACTCAATATAACTTAAAATCCACATCTATTCTAAGATTCCACAACAATCCAAAATGTTTGAATGCCCTCATTGCGAAGAATAATTTGACTCATAATGCTTACGACAGAATCATTGGAAGAGGGTAGAGAAATGCCATCAACTGCATGCCTTATGGGTCCTAGAGAATTAACAGAAAAAACTTATTTGTTTCGCCTGCGACAAATCATTCAATTCAGTCAAGCATTGTAAGAGGCATCAAGAGATATGCAAACTTAAAAGTAAATAGGAAAAATAGAGGAAGATAACTCAAAAAACGGAGAAGGTCATGGTTCAAACAGATTTCGAGATATTAGAGACACAAAAGAAAAAGTTATATGGCTCTGGTACTTAAATTCTTATTCCAGGATACTTATGGGAAACCAGCTGTGGCTATGCAAACTCAAAGCTCACTGAATATTTCTTCAATAAATTAAGAAGTGGATCATTTATCAGACTTCAGGGAGATGTGAGGAATGATTATCTCTGGGATAATCTGTGTCGTATAATCAAACAATAATTTGGCAGTCTATTCCAGGTGATCGTCATTGACCCTGCCTGGAAAATCAGAACCCTCCTTCCATACTCATGCCTTCCAAGATCAGCAATAGGTGATATTCCCTTGTTCAAACTCTAAGAGTCGGGCATCATCTTCTACTGGGTACTTCCAGCATACAAGAAATTCGCCAAAAGAATACTTCAAGAAAATGGATATACCTATTTGCACTCATTGAAATGGTTCAAGCTTACTCACTTAGGCAACCCCATTAATTCAAAAACCCCCAAATATTCCTACGAGAAATGCCTCGTAGCCTCGAAGGGCGAGATATCTCAGGAGATCATAAACCAGATACCGAAAGAAATAAAGTCAGTGGTTAGGAGGAACTCAGAGAAGCCGGAGGAGATTTGGGAATGGATTGACAAATTTTTTCCTGATGAGCTTAGACTAGAAATATTTTCAAGGCTGAATGCCCACAGGATTAGAACAGTGCATGTTGGATTAGATATGGAAAGCGATGCTGAAATGAAAATAGTCAAAAATAAAGATTGATGGCCCAATATGTAAGCAAAGTTTAAGATAACATAAGTAAAGATAATTCTCATGGAATTTTAAATCGCCTCTTGACGATTCTAGTTGATTAAAATAATAGTTCAATAATTTCTTTAACACAAGTTCCAATATTTAAACTCATAAATAGAAAATCATTACCTTCCAATTCTTCCTTTAAAATGTATATTTTATTGTAATGCTTCACTAATTCAAAAAAAATTTAGTTTAGGTTTATTAAAAATACTTATTTCAGTATATTAATTATAAAATAGTTCCCGCCAACCAAAATGAAAGGCGCAAGGTCCTCATTATAGTCGAAAATTAAAGCAAAAGCAAGGACTATAAAATAAAGAGTTAGAACATGGCTGGAATAGCTCATTTGTTGTAAAATTAAAGAATTAAGCTATTTCATAAGAATTGGAGAATATGAAAATCGACCTTCCGAAATTCTCCAAAATTGCACACAAAATGAGAAATTTCGGATATCTAAATGGAAATTGCAATATAATAGAAAAATAAGATCTAATAAGATAAATATTGAAGGTAGTAGAGAAGTTTTAAATCAATTATCAAAAGGGCGAAGAGTTTTTAATAACTATTATTTTCGAAGATGAGCGATTTTCAATTAAATTCTCTATTATACTAAATATAATACAAGGATCTATCAGCTTGACGATATCCGCTTCTTTTTAATTGGTTATGAGCATTTAATCATCATCGTTGTTTATATTGCTTCGACTTGAGTCCGAGGACTCACACCTTCAAGTATGTTATAAATGACCCACTCTCTGGAGCTTCTTCAAACTTTATTTATTTATAGAACAACTTTTTGTGTTTGAGAGGAATTAAGGTGTTAAACCCTTATAGAATATCTTTAATATATGAGTGGCTTTATGAATCTTCTCATACTAGAGCCCAAAATAAACTCTTGTTATTTAAGAGCTGAAAGTCGAAAATGACCAAAGTTCTTCACTCCATAATAATTAGTGAGAAAGTATAATATTTCTAGTGGTTTAATCCGAAATAAGATCTCTGACCATTACGAGATAAAGTATCCAGACATAACCTCATACATTTCCTCAAGTTCATTGATTAATCTTCCATGATCATTCCTGACTTTACTATCTAATGGGAATGATCATTATTTTTTAGCAAGTAGAATCCATTTTAGAATTAGTGCTTTATCATTATGATAGAAACTCATCTAAATCCATCTATCCTCCATTTAAAACTAAACCTATCACTGGCAAACTACAAATTAAAAAAGACAACTTCAACTATGGATCACTTGTATGGTGCAATATGGCATTCTCGAGCTAGTGAATCACTGCTCGTACTGATTTTAAGCTTATAATTTTAATAACCGAATAATTTTTTAATCATTAAACGAAAATGCTAATATGGTTCGATATATGAGTCAGAAGTACGGAATTCAACTCAGTAGACACGAAGAAGAGCAGCCTCTACTCGTTTAATAATTATAAATATAAATCAAATGATATCTTTACATCAAATTGAAAAAAATTTAAGATTGTGCACGAGAGAGACCAAACCAATTACCTGATCCCATCTCTCTGCTACGAGGCCTCCTTGCCCAAAGATTTCACCTTGGACTCAAGAAAGATGAAGGACTTGCAAGACTTCAAGCTCTCCAATCCAGACCAGCGCTATCTATATTTTAAATTTAATTTCGCTACGATAGAATCAACACTCTCATTGAGAGATTCCAGCGCTCAAACATTCTTGATTCCTGGGGTTTGAAGTTAGCTGCAAATTTAACTTAAGTAAAGGCTCAACAGCTGGCAGATGTTCAGCTTCTTGATGGATCTGGGTATTGCAGTCAATTAAATAAAATATAGTAAAAAATGAATGATCTCTTTAAATTTGTGAGTTGGCACGATTATGAAAGTAGAAAAGTGAGACATACTCAGCCCATCAAACTCTTGAAGGAAACTTGGGCCCTCATATATCCAAATTAGGACTACGACAATCGAAATCAGATAATTAATCATTTATAAGAATTGTTTTAGGAATGAATGCTATTGCAGAATTTAATGAAATTAAAATTTCCGAAGGCTTTTAATTAATTTTACGATAACATACTGCTCGATATGATGGTGAGAGCTTAGAGTTCATTAGGTGTCAAAATTGAAGATCCACAATTTTAACGTTAACTTTATATTAGTTTAATCTATTATTGTAAATATTGAATGGGTTGAGATCCCTTTTCGTTTTATTTTTTATCCCTGATCCATTTTAGCAAGTTTACATAGATGCAATTGGCAGTGACATTGATCCAACATACACACAGTTTGCGATTATTATTTTAGGAAAGAAGGAGCAAAAGCCCAAGATTAAGGCGATTAAATTGTTATATTTTATCTTTTATAGCTGAGAATTAAATAAAAAAGAGAATTATATTTTATGTTAAATTAAGATGGAATAAATCAGTGGCAGTTGAAGTGTGTCCAATTTAAATAATTATTAGACCATTCGATTCAGTATCAAATTCTAAGAACTTTTTATTCTTGGAAATTTTGTATGGGAGTGCTCAGTCAAGAGTTATAAGCGACACAAGTTCAGACAAAGATGATTATGAGAATGGCTAGGAGTGCGTGCAACATATTTCACTGCTGAGAGGTGCTGTGAAGATTATTAAAGAAGAAACTCATATTAATTTTTGATTCTCTATCTAACAAGCTGCAAATCAGGGTGTGAATCTGCTCTTTCAACTGACACTAAGTTGCAACTCTCCATTTATTATTTTACCAATCACCAATTTTAATTAAATTTCCAACTATAATTGGCACTTCTAGACTCTTTGGGAATCCCCTCTTAATTCATCCTGTCTGAAACTCTCCGCCACAAAGCCAAAGCTCTAGGAGTATTCACTAACTTGCTCAAGCAAATAAATGCCAAACTGATGAAAGATCTCTACAATATGAAACTTCCTCACTTCCTAAATACTATGGTTGTGGGAACTGACATAGTCAACTCTGAAGGAAGATCCATTCTAGGTCTCTGTGCATCCAGAACCAAGTAAATCTCTCAGTACTTCACAAATATCAACGAATAAAACATCAAACTTTTTATTAATTTTCACCAAGATAGATACTCATGAGCTCCCTAAAAGAGAAGCCGGCTCAGAGAAAAGACTTTCAAAGGATGAGAAGGAGTTAAATTTTATTGATAATTCTTTTCAATTTATTGGAGCAAATAGTGACTGAACTGAGAACTAAGATCATGCAAAAGTTTATGGGAGAGGCGTTGCTAAACTATCAGCAGCAGAATAGAGGACCCTTCCCAGAATAGATTATTATCTACAGAGATGGAGTGGGCGGCCCAACTTTGCAACAAAAGCTCATGAACTATGAAATTGAAAGAGTCATTGAAACCATCAGATCCATCCAGCAAGGCTACTTATTATTTCTGTAAGAATATTAATTCAAATTAGAAAACCTTTAAAACTAATCATTTTTTAGAAAATTGATTCTTATTTAACATTTTAAAGGATTTTATAGCAGCTTAAACTTTAAATTCTTGCTGTAATTAATGCTAAATTCAATTACTTAGATACCATATAAGTTTTATTTAACTTAAATTTGCTTAATATAGAAACCTCTTAAAATTATTATTATTTTATTCTTTTTATAATTTTAATATTTTGTGGCTACAATCCTAGAATTTTGTATTGCATCGTTGATAGAAACGTTTCTCACAGACTTTTCTACAAGAGCAACAACGATGTATAAAATGCTTTATTCTTAATTAACTAAGTTATAAAATGTTGCAATTTTATTTTATCAAATAGAAAAATCTTCTGACAAAAAATATTGACTAAATTATTAGAAATGCAATGATGCTTAATTTTAGCAAAGGTTTATTTGAGAAATAAGAATTTATTTATTGCTTCTCCTGGCACATGCTTGGATACTACCCTTGTTGAGAATCAAGGAGATAACACCTATGACTTCTTCTTGATCCCTCACAAGGCCACTGTGGCCACAGCCCAGCCAGTCCATTTCAAGGTTGTCTACAACACAACCCAAATTACCAAGCCCAACTTCGAGTTGAGCACATACCACATGTGCTACAACTACGTTAACTTCTGCGGACCCATCAAGGTACCCTCACCTTGCATGTACGCTAAGAAGATCGCAGACTACGCAGCTGAAAACAAGGTCAAGCCTAACAACAAATTGGCTTTCAACCTTCACTTCTTGTGAGCTCTCTGGTCGCTTAGCTACTAACTATTAAGACCAAGACATTTGAGAGATTTATTATAATCAAAGTTTATATTATTCTTCTCTACATTTTTTGTATTTAGCTCTCAACTTATAAGACATTCAAGATAGAGAACCAGATGATTTATAAATATATTTTATTATTTTATTTATTTTAGATGGACAAATAGACTACTTCACAGAGCCTATAGCCATCAAGCCTCATTATCTTAATTATAATCCATAAATAATTAAATTACACCCATGCCTCCATATCAAAGTTATTCATTTCCTCTCAATCTACACTGAGAATCATACATCTAGATGTTATAGCAAAAATTTAATTTGTAAATAGCACAAATACAGACGTGCTTAAATGGTTTTAAACAACGGTGCTGAATATACTATATATGTGAATTAAAAAATTAATATGAAGATCATTTTTAAATAATTAAACAAATAATTTGAAAAGTCTATAGCAAATTAATTTATGTTATTGGAAGCCGCAAACTTCGCCAAGGTCAAGGCTCAACAGCTATTCAAATTAAATGTAATTAATTCTGATATTCAAATAAATATAGCCCAATTATTAAATAATAAACCACGCACTACTTTACATTAATTTTACAATGTTAAAATTAAATATTTTGTACAAAACTTAATTTTATGAAAATTTTTATTAAAAATATTTGTATCTTTATATTTTTAATAAAAGATATATAAGTGCTGGTTTTTAAATTGATTATTATTTTATTCCCTAAATTTTACTTTACTTTACTTTAATTAAAAGATATTCTACAGTATAAAAATTATGAAAAAATCATTTATCCTCAAAATTTTAGAATCTCAACATTCAAATATCTGAATTGGAGTCGGAAAATTAACTTACAGACTTTCATAAGGAATTAAATATTTCTAACGTTTTAAATTTATGTTCTTATGATTGCTTTATCAAGCGACTATTTTTAATTTATTTTTAATTTTTATTTTTGTCTTCATTATTAACTCATTTAGAATTCTCATTTTGTAGTTTTTAAACCTTATTTTAATTTAATGAAAAGAAACTTGAATCGATTATTCATTGAGAAGAAAATATTTTAATAAAAAAGAAATCCTTAAGAATGCTTATGTCTCAGAGAAAGCTATAAATTATAATTTATCTTGATAATTTATTAGAATTTAATTATATGCTGATTGGTGAAACTTAAATCAAATGACTTGCAGCAAAGGTGGCTGCTGAATTAGAAGATTCATCTCCCCATCTATAGCATATTTTATTGAAAGAAAAAGTTAATATGATTTTCTTTTTAAATATCTTCACTGCTATACACTGAGATATGGTAAACAGAGTGCTCTCAAATTCGAATTTGATTCTGTTTCGAACTTTTGTCTCTAATTTCGCGGAGAATTTAATAAAAAAGAAAATTAAATTAAATATTAAATTAAAATGGAATAAATGAGTGACAGTGAAGTGTGTCCAATTTAAATAATAATTAAACCATTCAATTCAGATCAAATTCTAAGAATTTTTTATCCTAGCAACTTTTGCGAGGGAGCGCTCAATCACAATCAAGAGTTTTATAAGCGACCCAAGTTCAAACGAAGATGATGAAGAGGAGGACGAGGAGTGCGTGAGACATATCTCGCTGAGAGGTGCTACGAAGATGATTACAGAAGAAAATCGTAATAATTTTTGATTCTCTATCGAACAAGCTACAGATCAGGGGAAAATCTGTGATTTAAACTGAAACGAAGTTGCAAGTCTCCATTTATTATTTTAACTAATTACCGAATTTAATTAAAATTCCAACTATAGTATTGAACTAGGCACTCCCATCCCAAAATTGCAAAGATATAAAGTTTTTTTTCCTTCTAATTTTAAGCTCCATCGAATGGAGTTATAATTATTCAAATTAGTGGAGATTTAGCTGCCATAGATATTCTCCATTTTAATTTAATTAATAATTCAATTCTCTTTCTTGTTAAATTTTAAGCTATTTGAAACAATAAGCAAAAATAGGAAAAAATAAGTAAGTCGTCAAATATTAAATCAAATCTGAATCGATCTTATAGCTGAGAATTTAATAAAAAAGAGAATTATATTATATGTTAAATTAAGATGGAATAAATCAGTGGCAGTTGAAGTGTGTCCAATTTGAATAATTATTAGACCATTCGATTCAGTATCAAATTCTAAGAACTTTTTATTCTTGGAAATTTTGTATGGGAGTGCTCAGTCAAGAGTTATAAGCGACACAAGTTCAGATAAAGATGATGATGAGGAAGAAGTTGAATGCGCTCTTCATATTTCGCTGCTGAGAAGTGCTACGAAGATGATAAAAGAAGAAACTCCTATTAATTTTTAATTAGCTATCGAACAAGCTGCAGATCAGGGGGTGAATCTATGGTTTCAACTGACACCATTTTGCAACTCTCCATTTATTATTTTAACCAATCACCGATTTTAATTAAATTTCCAACTATATTATAATAAAAATATCATTTCCAATTATTTCGAAAAATAATTTTCGTATTGGAGTAATATATGGAACAAAAACTTCTTAATAGTTATGAATAATAAAAAATTTTATAAGAAATGGTTAGGGCTCAAAAACTTAAATTAAATATAAATATTCCCAATATGAAAAGTCAAGTTTTTATAGATATATCGCACATTTATACATTAACTTTTCAACGTTAGAATTAAATATTTCTAGAATTTTTATTTTTAAGATATGATCCAGAAGCTATTTCTCCTCAGCTTTAAAATATAGGGAAGATATAAATAGGTTATAAAAAAACTTGAGATAAATTTGAAAAGAGATTTAAATTAACTATTGATCTGATAATTAATAAAGGTTAGTTTCATTTATTCATTAAATATAAAATGGGATTTCAACATCTTCCTAGAGAATCAGAATTCGTTTGTTGAGTTATCTATTTTTCAACTAAGAGGTCAACTTTCAAACTACATATATTTACAAGCTTTAGATCTTCACTAAGGTATAGTAAACTTTTTTTCATGTATTTATTTATTAATTAGAGGAAGGATCTGATCAAAATGAGTAAAATTTGAAGCATAAATTAGAATTGGAAAGAATAAAAAGCTCTAAAAATCTCCTTTTTCCAACAATAGAAGGTAAGAAGTTTGTAAGATTAACTTTTGAATTGCAGTGAAGTTGTCAAAATTTTGGCAGGTGTATTATTCCTTTCAAAAATTGTGTATTTTAGTAAAATGAATTCGCGATAGCCTATTTCTATCTTCCCTATAAGGAAGAAAAATTTATAGATAAAATTTAAATGAAAATAGGAATTAAGATAAAATACTAAATGAAGATTTTTAAGATGTTTGCCGTTAAATTACGAGCTAGGTAACTCAATATGGAGCTTATTAAATAGCTTTTTAAATTATAAGAATAGTCTGTCCTACTTCCATTACGATAGGAGGTATCTACGAAGACATTTGAATTCACAAACTCTAAACCGAGAAATTTGCCTAGTTCAAAAACTTATGACTGAGGCAACTCCTGCACAGACCTCCTCCTACGAAGAAGCTACAATGGTCAAAGTTATTTAGGATTTAATGCTTAATTGAATGATTATAATTTCAACTCGATATCTCATACTACAACTGCCTCAGATCATAAATTTATTAAATTAATTAATAATTTAATTCTCTTTTTAATTCAATTCGCTATAATGATTTTGAAGCAGCAAATTTCGCACAGGTTAGAGCTCAACAGCAATAAATTATAATAAAACGAAAGCATCCGATTCTTAAATTTATTAACTTTATAAAAAAAAAATATTGAAAAATTAATTTTTCAATGTTGGAATTAAATATTTCTGATTACTATCTTTTAAAAATTTTTCAAGAAGATTAATTACTTTTTAAAAATATTTGGATATGAAATTTGTAAAAATAAATGAGCTGTCATTCCTCTTCATCCCAATTATTTAATAAAAATATTAAAAAATCATGATCAAGCCTATGATTAGCCAAAAATACAATTTTTTGTTCAAAATCAAATTCAGAGGACCTATTCTTGTCATTTTCTATATTTTAGAAAAAGTAGAAAAAATTAATTTTAGCAAATTTATCTTAAAGAATGCGAAATAAAATTAACTTCGTTTTTTGAAAATTTATAATATATTGTTTAAACTTTATTAGATGACCTTCTAAGAAATGAATTTACAAAAGAAATTTAGTGAGATAATTTTTCTGCAAATTAGCTTTATATAATTTATAAAGACCGCGATAAAGTTTTTAAACATTTTGAAGAGAAAAAGAATAAATAAAGTTTCTTAATTATCATGCATATAATCAAAATTATTGTAAAAAAGGATTTATTTATACATATTAATTTAAAAATACCTTGCTGGTTTTTGTTTAGTGATCGAAGTATATAGTGATTTTTAAGTCTCAGATCTATTAGTTAAGATATCTTTGTGCTTTCTTTAGTAAATATTTTAATTAAAATTATTATCTATCGCTTTTAATATTTACATTCAATTCCATTTTTATTTTTTTCTAGATCATTATTTCATTTTTTCATTAAAAAAAAGTGGATGAGAAGGAAAGGTTCACCAAATAAATTACATTTTTTTCTTCAAAGAATTCTTTTAAGATAAATAAAAATAAGATATTGAAATTTTAATTAATTACAACTCAGAAGCAACAAGATTTTTAAGACTTGAGATTTAATCTAGTTAAAGCAGTGAGATTTTAATCATTATTTTAGGGTAAAAGAAAAATAAGAAACAGTTTAATTGATAGGAAAATTAATTATTTATTTTTCTTTTTTAAAATCAATAATTTAATATGCGATGAATGTGATTTGATTTTATGAGGTAGGTATTTCATCAATAAACAACATTTAAATTGACCTTAAGATAGACGTGTTTTAAGAGAGATAGATATGCAAATATGATAATTAGATGTTTTTCAAATTCAAAAATATCATTTTTCTTAATTTTAAAAACATAATGAGTCTCGAGTATATTAATATCCCACTACTAAAATGTTTTATGGAATGAAATTTATTATTCTACAAATCAAGGAGGTAGTCAAAAATAAATCTAAATCTCATTCCTGCTGAAGTTGATTATATGTCTGTTTTTTAAAATAATTAAGACATTTAAATTTTAATGGAGCAATACGACAGCGACTTGACATTGCTTGTAAGTAAAATATCTCCAATCCATTGATGAATCCGGTATTAGGAATTTAAGTAACAGCATATGACCAGAAGAGCAGGAAACAGCTTACAATAAGAACTAAGAACAGGGGAAGTTGGAGAATGAAGCAAGCATATTCTGACAAATTACAACAACTAAGTATTGAAATGCGAAATCAGAAGCAACATCCAAACACAGAACTGCGTTAGACCCAAGAAGATGCAGTCAAGCCAAGACTTATTCAGATGAGTCAAAATGGAGGTGACTAATCCAAATCTTCAACATTCTAACTTTACAGCTCTGTCAAAATGCAACCTACTGACCACATATCAATTGCAGGAGGTTCCCTCCATTAAATATAAAACAATCATATAATCAACTGTAATATAATTCACAGAGTAGACTTCAAGTTTTATATTAAATTTGATTACTCAATTGATGAAAAAATAATTATTGAGGAAAAAATGGAATGTTTAGAAACCTTTTTCAATTGGGAAATATTAGCACTGTATTAATCTTAATTACAAAACTATCTCTTCCACTTAATAATCTCCCTTCAAAAGATAATAATATTAATTTTTTTACTATGAGTGAATAAGCAAGAAGAAAGAAGCAATTAATTTTTATGGACTCAGTCTGACCAAAGTGCTTAGCTCGAAAAATAACAAAGATCTAGCATTGCTGATTTAATGAATACGCCTTCTCTCTCTCTTGTTCATTATAAATAAACTAATTAATAATTTTTTTATTATTTATGAAATACCTACCTCCGATAAGATAATCACATACATCCCATATTTAAAAAAAATTGATATCCTAAATGCTATTTAAATTTTTAAATGCATGATTCTAATTTCTTAATATGAACAATAAAAAATGCTTAGTTTCCTCTTTGCTTTAGCACGAGTTTCTTATTTATTAATTATTGAGTTGATTTTCAGAATTGTCAGCATTTAGTGAATTCTTGAGGAAAAATATATATTTAATTTATTTTCTTTGAGAACTAATTATTTGTTGACAATTTTTTATGATTAAACGAAGCGAATATGGAATCTCCATCAATGAAGTCGTTAATAATATTTTAGATTTTAGTTTTCTTTAAATGATAGGATTGGAGAATTAATTTCAGATAAATTAATAACAGAAACTCAAAAAATTCACAAATATTCACAATATGTGATAAAAAAATAAAAAACAATTATTTCTATTTTTGAATTTATATTTTGACTTTATTAAATATTCTTTTACTAATTTTTAGAATATAGATTTTTTTAAAAATAATAAATGGTTTTTTTTTGCTAATAACCCGAAGTCAACAAGAACGAAATTTTTTTGAGTTCTTCAAAATTTGTTGGGAAATTTAGATCTAATCGAGGCTTTTCTTCCAACTTCATAGAAATAGGTTAAAATTTAAAAAAATATTTCTGTTTTTGATTAAGTAAGCTACTATGTACCACCGATGGAGGGCGTGAACAATGACAGCTTTTAACAAATTCTTAGAGGAGATAAATTCATCTAAAAAATTTCAAAATTCGAAATGTCTTATTATAAAAAATTGTTTGCTCATTAATCATTAAGATAATTATTCTGTCTCCTATATTTTATTTTTACAAGTTATTACAAATATTTTATTATCTTAATTAATCTAGCTATAATTTTATAATAAGTATACTCTCATTTATAATGGAAAGAAGCAGAGACAGACTAGGCTACAACTAAGGAGGTCGCGGTGGTGATGGACGAGGGGATGGTCGTGGATTCAGAGGACGCGGAGACGGTAGAGGCGATGGTGGGTTCAGAGGTGGCTAAGGCGGCGGAAACTTCCCAAGTGGCCCCAAGATTTTCCAGG